>QEAR01000024.1:0-256610 GCA_006535965.1 Spizellomyces sp. 'palustris' | reverse complement strand
TAAGACTCGACTTTCCCCAACACAAATGTACGAGTTGATGTACAACAGGATAAGATAGAGAGGATGCAAAATGAATAGAGAGCTTTCAATTTTATGGAGGGGAGGATATAGAAACTGACATATTTTAATGGAGCTGTACATCTGTACATCTGTACATCTCTCTAGCCAAATTCTTAAGAGAAAAAAAAAAAAAAGAATACACTCCCTCACTTTTAAAAATATATTATTTTCCATAAACCTTTTCCGGCAGGCATGCGCAGATGTACAGATGTACGCGCCTCGATGCTGACTCGATACCTTTGTGTACATCTGCAACAGGCCCTCCATGCATGGAGCAACAATTGCAGAAACTTTTACTTGTGAGGTTGGATGAAATTGTACATACCGGCATACTTCTTTTTGGCACTTTGGCATACATGTCCAAAAAGACACCAATGGAAGCAATAACGACCAAGTGCCACTGCCACAAGAGGATGTTGGCTTCTAAATTCATCCCATACATCCATTTTTCTAACTGTATCTTTCACTTGTGTGGTGGTTGCATTGTTTTCCTTGAACCACTCCACTGCAAGGGCTTTGTGATTGGGATTAATCTTTTTCATATTGTGAATGGATGCGTGAGGTTAAGGTCTTTTATATAACTATGATGCTTTACATTGACAATGGAGGGACGGGATGAACCTTCCACATGCGGAATCGAGTCACCATTCACTTCCAATTCCACCGTATGATTCCGCAATTATGAAGGAAGCGAGGACGCGCGGTGGAAGCCGTTGAACGTTCCTTTACTTTCACATCTCTTTCCCCCCTTAGATTTTCAAAGTGTTACTCACGTTACTCATGTTACTCATGCTACTCACATTACTCACATTACTCACATTCCTCACCTTACTCACCTTACTCACCTTACTCCCAAGGAATGTCCCTTTACTTTCACATCTCTTTCCAAAATCTAGAAACTTATGGATCGCCATGTACCCCTTAGATTTCAAAGTGTTACTCATGTTACTCACGTTACTCACGTTACTCACTCCCAAGGAATGTCCCTTTACTTTCACCTTTGGCGACCTCGGAAACCAAAGCTGTATTTAGTAAGCATTAGAAAAGCAGCCAAAGTCCGAATGTGGAGTTTGAACCAGCATGGAGTTTGAACAAGTGTTGAGTTTGAACCAGGGTGGAGTTTGAACCAGTGGTAAGTTCAAACCAGGGTCGAGTTTGAACATGTGTAGTTAACAGGGCGTTAAGCTATGGAGTGGGCGTTATGTTATAGTTGTTGACAAGGCGTTAAGCTATGAAGTGGGCGTTATGTTATAGTTGTTGACAAGGCGTTATGCATAACACGGCTTATTTATATGTAGAAGTAAGCCGATTATATCATCTTATCAGCCGCACTGTATCACCGACCATGCCTCCCATGCTCTCAAATTCTATGCCCTATCTGCACCATCCTTCACTGTGAACGAGGAGACCATCGAAGCCATTCTCTATCTTCTCAACAAGGGGGAGGCTTGGCATCCAAGAACGGAAGCAAAGAATGCATTGCGTGAATGCTTGCTGCCATATATTCAATGGTACTGTCGAATTGTGGGCTTTGTTCATCCAAACCTATGAGGCGAGCAGCAATCTATCAACTATGTTAAAGCAAGCATGTTCATGAACCTTAAAGTCAATGTGCAGGAGCATTTCATGCAGATGCTCCTTCGGTATATCAATCTACGGCTCGATGTGAAGGGACAGAAAGGGCAATTTCCTCCAAAGAGGAAAGTGCGGAAAGCTTTCTTTTCTCATCTGCACTACTTGAAGTCGGTTTTCCTTTTCAAAACCATACCAGAATCGCTGGATGACTTGAGCATTCTTGAAAACGAGATTTTAGAAGAGATCTGGTCACTAAACCTGCCATTTCCTGATCAAGACAAGCTGCTTGCCTACCTCACTGCCATCGACGCGATGTTCTTCTTGCCTCCTTACTGTCAGTTGTCAAGCCTATATGAAAAGCATGGATTTTGATGGTTCAGTGCCATACCTCTTCATCATTCACTCATCCAAAGCCATGTTCGCATCGACACGGTCATCCTGTACCAGCATATCCTTTGCATCACATGACAAGAAGCAGAAGCTGTGGAAAAGGATGATTTATGGTTGCGCGTGTGCAACCTGCAGAATAAGGCATTTAGATCTCACCGCGGTATGCAGTTTGAAGGCTCGATCATGACGGACGGAACCTCAGTGTCTGGGTATTTGAAACACCCTGATGCCGACAAGTACGGAAAGCGCGGAGGAAGAAGAAGTCGGCATCTCTAGCAGCTGAGGTGAAGGCGCTTTATGTGGAGAACAACTTGCCTGTTTGTCAAGCAGCAGAGAATGTCGTCGTTATTGACCCAAACAAGCGCAATGTTCTCTACTGCCAAGACAACAAGGGCACCATCTTCTGTTACACTGCCAATCAATGCTGCAAGGAGACTGGCAGCCGGCGATTTGCAAAGGAACGGTAGCAGATGAAGAAGGAAGCGGGAATTGACCTAGAGTCACGAATATCATCTCCCAAGACGATGAACCTCATGGACTTCGCGCGTTACCTTCTTGTTTGCCGCGCTGATTGGGATCGTCGCAAGGAATTCTACTCCCATCCCACCCACACGCGGTGGAAGTGGCACTCCTTCATCAATCAGCAGCAAAGTGAATCGAACCTCATAAGCAACATGCGCAACAAGTACGGTGAAAACTTTACCATTGTGATGGGTGATTGGAGCGACGCCAGTCGAACTGCGAGATTTCAGACCTCATCAAAGACGAAAGGTTGGTGCACCCTCTTCAAGTGCAACCGCATTGATTGTTTCCTTCTCGACGAGTACAAGACCTCATCTGTTTGCCCTCGCTGTTCCTCTGACAACCTTGAAAAAGAATTCAAACAATGACCTCATTCAAGACCTTGGCGATGACGAGAAGGCAAGGTTGAAGTTGTCCACGGATTGCTGGGTTGTACCAACCTTAACTGTTTGCAGCAAGACTGGACGACGATGCGCTACTGGAACCGGGACACACTGAGTACCTGCAATATGCTGACGATCATGCAACCAATGGTGGATGGGCACGTTGGCCAGAAGTGTTCAGCAGGAGTGTTCCACCTGTAGCGTAGACAGATTGGTTGGATTAGCGTTTCCGAACCGGTTGTCGCCGGTTTATCCATTGGTGTGCGAGGCACTGACATTTGTTTTTGCCCACACACTAGACTAGTAATGGACTTGATCTTGCGTTACGTAATATAACCAATTGGTTCCATCCAACGCTCATCCTGCCATCCCTTTGACTTGACAGCGCAATCTACTTCCTCAAGGTGGCTTTTGCGACCACGACACTGACGAGCTGGGACGATAGAAGAGTGGACCTGAGAGTGGACGCACAAGTAGGATCTTGAGGAGGACATGGCCGAATCGATCATTCCGACCGAACTCTTAAACGCCGTATTCGAATGGGTGAAGGAACCTCGCGACTTGTACGCATGTTGTCTGGTCAGCCGCTCCTGGTTCAATTCTGCGCACACATATCTATGGGGGAATTTGGAGTGGTATACCGATGAATGCAGGTTTTTTAAACTCCTGTCTCATTTTCGCACGCTCCATTGATTTACCTCGCTCCAAATACAGGGGAAGACTTTCGTAATGTACTTTCCCGCCCACGGCACCTTGCTGCCGACTACCGTCATAGCATTCAACAACTTGTCATCACAACATCTTCCCCTCCTGAGGTTGGAGAGCCGCGCCTTATAGGACTTCGCAAACTCTTACACAATTGCCCGCGTTTGACGGTCTTAAATCTGGATTGCCCGGCACTGAACGATGACGATATGTGGACACTATCAACTTCGTGTCGTCAACTACGCGCACTCTCACTCGTTTCAGGGTCTCATCCTTCGGGTTGCATCACTGACGAAGGTATCCAAGCAATAGCATCAAACTGTCGGAACCTTTGCCATCTACGATTACGGGCGACATCCGCTGGCGCGTTCACTGAACGAGCATTCAGGGCTATTGCGGAAAGATACACAGACCAGCTACAGAGCTTTGCATTGGAATGGGTCGGAACGCACTCCACAGGTTTATCGGTTTACGGTGGGGGTCCCGACGCGGAACGACGTTTTGTGGAAGCGTTACAGGCGGTGATCCGACAGAATGCAAAGTTGCATGCGCTTTCACTGGACTGGCCAATCGGAATGGACAAGGCACTTGATGCTGCCGCGCAAACACTTCGCTCTCTTCGTAGCCTGCGAATAGGCAACGCCCACAACACTTTGGCCATCAAATTACTCATCGCAGCCAATCCGTCACTCGAATCCCTCTCCCTATACGAAGTTAACCTTGCCCCCGAACCGAGGCGTTTTTTCGCTCCGTTATTATCAAACTTACGAAGCCCGCGAGGCTCCGCTATACGGGAATTGGAATTGGAGGGCATTGGCTGTGTAGCAAACATCCTCCCCTTTTTGACTCGCTTCCACTCGCTGACTCGTGTCAAATTTGCACAATCTAGGCGAGCTGCTTTTTTGCATCTTCCTGCCATTGACGACTTTGTTGCCGCGGTAGCCAAATCATGTCCACATCTGCAAAGTATTGACATACCAATCATGACCGACGTACCTATACTGCAGATTGCACATGGCTGCCCAATGTTGGAGGAACTGGATGTCGGATACGGAAAGGAAGTTACAGACTCTGCAATAATTTTCTTAGCTCGAAAATGCCCAAAGATCCACAAGCTCCATCTGGGCTGTGCGGAACTCTTAACCGACACGTCGCTGACAATTCTTATGGAATCTCTCGGCCCAAGTCTTCGACGCCTCACATTACCGTTTGGCAACAAGCTGCTGACTATTAAGACGCTGCGGGCCATTGCTAACCACTGCAAACGGTTGGAGGGATTGGCAAATTTGCCCGCGACGATGGGAATGCGTCCATTGTTGGAAAATGTCCCCAAACTGACAAGATTGCTGGTCCTTGGACTTTCCATTGGTCCGCATGTAGATTCTGTGCAAGGGTGGCGACATTACA
Organism: Spizellomyces sp. 'palustris'; assembly: GCA_006535965.1. Taxonomy (NCBI): domain Eukaryota; kingdom Fungi; phylum Chytridiomycota; class Chytridiomycetes; order Spizellomycetales; family Spizellomycetaceae; genus Spizellomyces; species Spizellomyces sp. 'palustris'. The sequence goes on along the minus strand of QEAR01000024.1, from coordinate 251,568 downwards.
TGAGTAGAGACGAGCAGGATACGGTCAAAGCTGCCTGTAAGAGGCTGAAATACATATCATACGGGGGATGAATAAATATATGCCCCCTTTAATGGAAAATGAATTCTTTGAAGATCATTTCTTGATTGGGACAGAAACAGCGAGGTTAACCGCAAATAAGATGTAAAAGCAGCTGTGCAGGATTGATGCTCATCTTGTTGGAGATTATGTAATGGCTCACGTAAGTGATCACCAGCTGCGATCTGGTCGAATGTAGTTGAAAAGTCAAGGCCGTATCGCAGAGTAGCAATAAGCTGTGATCCCTCGAGGTATCCACCCAGCCATGAATTTATTGCCTGTTTGACTTTATCACTTACTGATTTTAATTAATCCTTTCAGTCTGAGAGGTCTGCCCTCTGTCTTTCCTTACATGCCAATCCGTCCTTTCCGTTAAAATGGCAGCAACGACTACTTCGCAATCGAACACCAGCAATGTTTTGGTATGAAAACCTGTCTGAGGATCCGGTCGTTCGTTGATATTAACCATTGTACGCCTTGGACGTAAACACATTTAACTAGGGACTAGCATGGACTTTTGGCCTCAACAAAAGCATTCTTGGAGGAGTGCACAACCTGAGTGATAGCGGTAGAAAGGTGAATGTGGTAATCTCGTCCTATAAACGTCTAGACTAACCCTGTGAATCCTGCCTTCATTAGGTCATATTCTATGCAGCCGCCCACACAGGTGTGCTCTACGATTACGCGAACGGCAAGCAGCAGCTTCTACAAGGCCATGTAAGTCCAATGTATCCTTTCCGCTGATATCATCCTGCTCACATTTCATCACAATTCAGTGCAATCAAATAACAGCGCTCACGACCTCCTCCGACAAACGATTTCTGCTGACGGCAGATCAGGGCAACGATTCAACGATTATTATCTGGGATACCACAGTTGGAAGTCCCACCACAAAGGACAGTACCACCGATGGGCCAAATAATGCAGCGCTTAACGCTCTTCCTATCAGAACAATCTTTGATTCCCATGGAGGGGCAGGGGTCATTGCGGCCGAGTTTACAAACAACTCGAAGTACGTGGTGACGTTGGGAAATGGTAACCTTCCGATCACTGGCTAGTATGAGACCGTCTACTTATTTGCCGAATTCCCTCCTATGGTGAACTACTTTACAGACTCGCCGCAGACTATTTCCATTTGGGACTGGACGACAGAAAGCGATGAACCTGTCATCTCTACTACTGTGGACGGCGAGGCGCAGGTGAACAAGACAAAGTAACACATGTACTTTATCACCAATTAACCATTGTCACTTCTCAAAAACAGAAAACGCTTAAAATCAACCCTGAGGACTTCACAGAAATTCTCACTACCGGTCCCCATTCAGTGAATTTCTTCACATGGTCTCCTGATGCCGGAATCAGCCAGTATGTTCCTGTCCTCAGCCCCAAGTATGTGGACAGTGGCGAATCAGACAACGTCGTTATTTCCTTAATCTCCTCTGTGTTCCAGGGACTTTAAGCACACGCCTTCCTCATTCACACATTCTACTTTCCTTCCTTCGACGCCATCGAACACTATCGGACAGGCTATCAGTGCAACCGCAGACGGAGACGTGATTGTGTGGACAGATCGGAGTCTAAATAATCTTAGTGTAAAAATGGAGAGGGGAAAGAAGGCAGGGGTTAAAATAATGCGGTATGTTGGAGTAGTTTATGTTGATAGTCAGCATACTAAAGTTCGGCTGAAGGCTACACACTGGTGCTATCAATATTGTGATGGTTATGCAGGGCAAATGGCTTGTGACTGGAGGTGAAGATGGGTTCGTGAGAGTATACGATATGCAGGTAATAGGAGGCATCTGCAGCCGTAGATTATGACCCGTCACTAACCATGAGCTGATGTCGTTCACATGGTATCTCTAGTTTCGTTTGATTGTTTGGTTCGAGCGTCTTCGAGCAGGCCCTATCTCCTCAATTTCCTTAGGAGGAGGTGCAATAAATTTGGAGCAAGAAGATGGCGGTATGTACGACCTGAAAAGGTGCATCTTGCAGATACGTTTTAGGAAACTCAGTGATTCTGCAGATGGTTCCTTGTCAGATGCGGACATCCCGGCACTGATTGTCGCCACGAAGCATTCTCGTGTACTCCTCCTAACGAATCTTGCAGAAGGTGTTACTCGAGATACGGTAGCAAAGGGGGGCGTCGCTGGGGTATGACTCTGATATCAGCAACATGTTTTTGACACGTACTTGATGTGTTTCTCAATCAGAATGGGGCAATCAAAACACTCCTTGAGGGTCAGTACGATTCCATGCACGGACTAGCTGTCCATCCGACTCTTCCAAAATTCGCGGTAGGGGGATATAGTGGTGAGCGGCCTAATGGTCTGTTGCCCATTCCATCCGTTGGTACTCATAGTGTTTCCTGATCAGGGTGGGTCCATATATGGGACTACACAACGAAACAGCTGGTTACATCCCGCCGGTTTGAGGAACCCCATGAAGAGAACCCCCATATAGTCAAAACCGGCAAAAAGAAGCAAGAGCACAATGCAGATATACTGAAAGTACAGTGCATGGCATACTCCCCAGATGGCAAGACACTAGGTAGGCCGCAGAATCTCCATTGCAACACTGTCTTCGGAAACACATCAGTAACAGAGACCTCCAGCAATTGGCTTTACAAATGGCACTGTACGCCTCGTTCATACGCAAACATTGCAGGATTTCCACCAATCCACACCTGCCTCTCATCGCCCCGGGATACCTGGATACGCAGCATCCAAAAAACCCATTATAAAAACCGTGTTCTCAAATGACTCGCAATGGATGGCAATAGCTGACGAGGGTTACGCTGTTGGAGTTTTCAGATTTGGCCCAAAGGACGAATGGGGCTTTGTGGGTAGATGTAGAGCACATTATGGAGAGATCGTTGGTAAGAATGACACCACATTGGTTCATAACAAGGCGACCAAGTAATCCTAACGTGGCCGCGTAGGGCTAGTTTTCGTTCCCCCAGCACAAGATATGACTTATCCTCGCCTCCTTTCAATCTCACACGACAGGCAAATCGCCGAATACGACTTGGAAAAATCCAGTATTACAGCCGGCATCGTCATCAGTTCCCTCACAAGAATCGATCAAACTCACCGTCCACTCTGTGCAGTCCTCCATCCGTCCCCTCCAATTCGGGGCCCGCATGATGCGCCTCAGTACTACATACTAACAGCTAACTCTGGAGCCAAGTTTCGTTTGTATACGGCGGAATCGGGCATGTGTCGAAGGACTGTCATTGCACCTAGATACGGAGGGGAACTGCGGGGTTTGGCGGTTGTAAACAAGAAAGATGGACAAGGTGGTGAAGATGACAACACATTTTTGGCATATATGACGACGGACAAGGTATTAATGTCCATACGGCTTGCGAGCATGTCACACGGGGTCGACTAATCTCGAGAAAACTAGGTGATTGGCCTCATTAAGCTTCCCCTCGATGGCAACCCACATAAATCCATGGGTTTGATAGCTCATCCCGGCGCAGTAAGTTGCAGAACAGATCTAATCCACACTCCAACAAAGAACAAAATTGTAACTCTCTCCAATCGACTCAGATTGCCGATCTGGTGCCAACTCCGACCGGTTCACACCTGCTAACACTCGGACGTGACGATGGTGTCATTAACTTATGGTCCATCAACCCTGCCCCCCTGGATACGCAGATCGCCCTTGGTGGCGAGGGACTAGAGCCTTTTCTTGATTTGCTTTTCGCTGGGCAATCGGAAAGAGCAGCATTTGTGCGAGAGATGGAAGATTACTTTTATTATGCTCAGCTAAGAAGGTGCGAGGAAGTACTTCAATCATCATGGTCGGCGTTACTTTGACTTACGCGAAATTTCTTGGAAAGCCAAGGCGAAGATGTAACCCGGAACCGTCAAATATCTACCACCGTTGCTCTGGGAGAAGTTCCTTCAATCATGCAAGCCATGGGATATTATCCATCCTTCCAAGAAATTGCAGACATGTTGAACGAAGTTCGGTATTCAGGATGGTTTGAAGGGTACGCGGCGGACCTGAGGGAAAGTGTAACGTTTGAAGAACTCATCAGACGTGAGTTTTCAGAAGACACATTTGTCATTGTCGTCCCTTCCGGAACTAACGTGAAGCCGCTGTTTGTTAGTCTACGTAAATCATCGTCCAATAGAAGATTATGCTCAATCGGACATTGATGTATCTCTTGCCCATGCAAAGCGCCTCGAACCCGGCGGTCCCCGTTGCATCGCGGGTGTACCACCGCCGATCTCGTCTGCTGACAAAATTTCTAGAGAGGGTCTTATGGCACTATTACAGCAATACGGTAAGCTTTGGAGGCGCAGGCGACATTGTGGCAACAACATCGGACGCTGACATGTTTGAGTTGCTACATAGGCGAAACTTTGTCCTCTGCAGACTTTGTCGATACATTTCAGACACTATTGATCAACGATCCACAGTATAATGGGACTTTCCCGGACGAGTTTTCTAGTCAAGCATTTGTGGAGGAGATTTTAGGGTTGATCCCGCAAGTGGTACCGCAAATAGAGGTGTGACCCCAGTAAAGTTACTTTTCGACTATAGTTAGAAACTCTATGTTAGATTTAAGGTTGCAAAGGCATAAAGCGCCCCTTGACACATTTGCCATGCATTCTTACCAATTTCCAACTACTTGCCTCTCGGTTGTTGCCCGTAACGGAAGTTACGGCCAGTTGGAAATGATGCAGTAGCCGAAAAATCCACATTTAAACAAGTCAAATTCACAAGCTTATCGACCACTAATGCCTCCTACACTCCACCTTGGTGTTAGCTGCTCACGCGGCATTTTTTTGTAGATGGGCAAAGTTACGAGAATGGGGTCATGCTGTGTATCCGTGCTAGATTATTGAAGCACGAGCAACATTGTTCGCAAGCATATTGAGAAACGTTCGAGGCTAGGAACCCTGTTACATAAGCTCTCCTACATACCATCTATCTGCGTAGGCGGGTCGTTCTTCCCCACGCAGCTATCCAGAAGGCAATTATAAGACATCATCCGCACCCCCCAAGTTACAAGAGCAATCAAAAATTGGATGACTCGCCAAATTCGTGCAGGGGCGCTATCATTCATGATGCCAAGTATTTTCCCTGCATACGTGACCATCTGTACGAAGGACGAGCAAGTCAGGCACCATCCACGGCTTGTATTATTGCACTACCAAAGACGCTTACCATTGAAAACAGCCACGACCCACCCAACCAGTACAATGCGTCGCCCAAAATTCCACGAGTTGTTCCAAAGGTTACATCCGGCTTCAAGAACACTAGTACTGCCCATGCAATACACAGCAAAACAACGGTGCTGCGTTCCAATAGTCGCATTTTTCGATGCACCGAACATGTGGGCAGGTAGGCGTAGCCAGCGGTGTGTAAATAGCGAGCACCAGTCACGCCCAGCTGAGCAACGATATTGCAGCCCATCACAAATGCCCATAGAAACATGCCGGAGCGGATGTCATTAAGGCCCGTCATTGTCATCACCACAATATAGAATAGACTTGATGTCACGCTCACGCTCTCTCGTAGCCTGGTTTCTTGCACTGTCCCGAGACGAAGATGACTATCTTTCTCTTTGTGAAATTTAAATTTGTATCGAATATATAAATCCGCACAACTGTTGCTGACCAGGTCCAATTGTTCGAGCATGCAGCCTGTGCTGACCACCTGCTGGAATGTGCTTTTCCAGTCCCCAGTACCCCCATTGATCGCATCTGCTGCCATTCCGGTAACGTAGTTTGCTTGGAGATTGATCGCCACATTTATGAGACCGACAGGGGCACCAAAAACGGTAAAGCCATCGGAAGCTTGGACTACAGTAATTGAAGGATTGGCAACAACAGAAATTAGAAAGAGAGTGAGGTGCCCGACGTGCTTCCCAGATGGAGTCCTCATGTCAAGTTGCTAGCCACTATAAGGACAAGTACTAGAATCGCTCAAGCGACTAGCAATCTGGGGGAGTATATCTCTAGCTCGGTCATCATTTTCAAATTGTTTTCATTGTCCCTGTAATCCTAACCCGATATCCTGGCATCTTAAGCGCATAAATAAGAATAAACTGCAGCCCGCCCCTGAGTACCTGTCATTGTTTGTGTCCCACTCAATAATCAGAGTACAATATCGCCCTGGAATATACAGGATATTTTGGCCGACTAGCATTCTCGTTGCCACAATATCATCCCGTAGAGAACATACTACCAGATGATTTCAAAAGCAGGGGGTCAAGGCTCTGTTGTGAGGGCGTTGTTTTAAGGCCCGTAAACAGCTTTGTTCATTTCGGAGATACAGAGGTGCAGTTGTCTACAGTCTTGCTTGCCGAACTGCAACATACCCCATTGAATTCCTCAAGAACCATCTGCTGGTGTCGTGGAAACTTCAGTATCTTGCTGACCTTCGACCTCAAAGTGGGACGTCATCTGGAAAGTAAATAGCAAAGCTGTGGCAGAATGCTTGAGCTCAATACGTTTAAACAATGGCTTCAAATAATGCTTGGCTGCCAGCGTATTCATCAATTAGACAAGAATGTGTGCCGTTTCTTTCAAAGCAAATGCCGTTTACCGAATTAAAAAAAGTACATGCACTAGCGAAGTTTTCGGGAAATTTCAGATGGTGCAAGCAGAAACTGAGTATGCATCACACGGCCCATCAAAGTATTGTTTACTGGCGTAAAATCAGATCTTGCCATCATTCGATTCACACTATCGACTTTCTCTACCTGATGGCACCTACGCATATGTGCTCCGGCGCCCTCGACGCACAGCCTGCTGCCAACTTCTTCTGACGCCTATCATATGCTTCACACACGATCATAGCTATCCTCGGAAAGGCGGAAATCTCCAGCAGTCGGCGAGCATTTTCTACCAGGATTTGACGGCAAGATAGATCTGCGCGGATTGGTATTCTTACTGGCGGTACTTCCATAATTGGAACAAAGGACGGGTGGGAATCGTTTCGAAAATTGAGCACACGATCGTTCAGTTAAAGCCAGATATCAGCTGCAGGACAACTTCATATCTTCACTGACTGTCGACTTAAGGCACGCCCTGGTCATGTTAGTGTAGTATTCTACGGCCTAAACCTAACTCTAACCTTGATCCGATGAGAAGCATCAACAATCAGTGATTTCAACAGATGGCAGTATGAAATAGTAATTTGCCAATGAGAGTCATGATGAGCATGGTCTATGAAGGGCTGCGCTCTCGCCCATCTGCTTCTTCTTCTTGCTCACGTCGACATGTAAATCATCGAAAATGGATTACTTTGTAGCGATGGGGCACGGCCACCTCCTCTATTCAACATACAAGCGACTAATAGTCACCCGCTTGATCGCAGATATGGCTGTTGATATATTGAACCACTTGTATGATATCTGATCGCTACCATTATCTCCAAATATTTGCAACAACCCATGCGCGCAATTTCTCTCAAGTCAGCAACTTTGGCTGAATATCTGGTTGCAATAAACACTTGGTAAAGACCCAATGACTCAGTAGCCTGCAGCAAGAAATCTTTTATTTTCAAGGGCATTATCCTCGATAGATCCAAGGTTTAGTGGCTGTATTACGGGCCGTTTTGCGCATGGTTATAAAAGATAGACTGGATGCATTTAGAAATATGTCAGAACTGGTTGTAGTGTCAAGGGTAGGCAGATGTATATTGTAGACATTTTCCGCCGCCTGTACACCAAGTAAGGCATGATGGTACATTGCAAACCTCGAAATGATGGATTGAGCTGAAATAAATTGGTGTGTTTGAGCGGGATTTTCAGTGTGAATGCAAACCATGAAAGTGTGGTCTATGAATCCTTCAGTTGCTGGGTATTCCAGCCTCGATGTGTCAGAAAAAGTTACCACTGGGATATTGGAAGCAAACTGTCTTGAAAGTAGTTCGCCGCGTCGGGAGCGCGTGTAGGTAAGCAACGATCCTCTCAAAGCAATGTGGCCGACAATCATCCAAAAGTGTCATCTTACAGCCCAATGCCTACGTCGAACAAATCCCGCGGGCGCTTGCGAGCAACCAGCTCTAACAACCATTCCCCACATGTACAGACACCTCCATCGTCACAGACACCAACTCGTCCACGCTCGGGAAGTGCCAGCAGTACCACAAGTGATCGAAGCTCGCTCGGTATAGCAAAGCCCAATCCCACAGATTCTCCGCGGCGCAAAGTAGTATGGAACTCTTCTACATCCCTCACACAAAAGCGCTCTTTGGGAGTAGCATCAAAGCCACCATCAGGACGAGCTAGCACATCACAGCCAACACCTGGCCCCGGGAAACCGCAATCGCAGCAAACGCTTCGACAACAGTATGAGGCATTGCTGGGGTCAAAAAATGGGTCGGACAATGAGTTGCGGGAGGCATTGAGGAAACTGAGGCGGATGGTTTTGACAGAAGGATTGCCCAATGATGTTGAGGTGATAACTTGAATTGCTTTGGGATTGATGACTACATACTGATACGGGAACTCAAGACTTCGCGATCACCATCGGATTGCTCTCTGCGAGGTCGTATCTGGAAAGTGCTTTTAGGAATTTATCGTCTCTCATCCTTTGAGTATTTCAACCTCATCGAACGCGGTCCATCATCGGTCTACGATAAGATCAAGAACGACACGTTCAGAACTCTGGCAACGGACAAAAACTTTCTGTCAAAGGTCGACGAGAACATGTTATCCAGAGTTCTGAATGCTTTTGTGTGGAAGATGGAGGGTAAGACTTGACCTGAAATGGCCTGCACCGCACCGATTGATACAACTCTCTTCTTTGGCAGACCTCCCACCTTCCCGCCTCCTCAACCTCACGTACACTTATGTTCAAGGGATGAACGTTCTCGCAGCGCCATTTCTATATGTGATGCCGGAACTGGACGCATTCTACACTTTCACTGCGTTCATCCAGCATGCTTGCCCATTGTACGTCCAACCCGCACTGGAAGGTGTGCATTGCGGATTGAAGGTATGACATCAGTAACATTCTAATGTAAAATTGGTCATCCTCACTAATCGAAGGCATACCTTTCAAGCTGCTAGATAGGTGTTTACAAGTTTGCGACCCACCCCTTTACCGTTATCTAAAATCCAAACGCCTCACAGCAACTGTCTACGCCTTCCCATGTATGTGAATACCACATTCAGTCGTAGTCAGCGCTATTGCTAACATCACGATTTAGCGGTCATGACTTTTTCAGCCTGCACGCCTCCTTTAACCCAGCTCCTGCCCTTATGGGACTTTTACCTCTCATATGGTATCCATCTCAACATTCTCTGCATTATATCACAAATCATCCTCATAAGAGATCAAATCATGTCCCATCCGTCCCCCATGCGGTTATTGAGGACCTTCCCTGATTTAAATGCCAAAGAACTTGTGGCGCATACTGTGGGACTAGTACCGAGACTACCGGAAGACCTATATGATATGTTGGTGAGACATACATTCGATGCTGGGATTTATGACGTTGTAATGGGTGACGATGGGGAAGCGGGAGGTGCTGGTGTTTGGATGGGCGAGGGAGGTGATGTAGAAGAGATTTGACGGATTGTATAATTGTAACTTAAAAAGCATCCTACGCGCAAAGTGTGGTTGATTCATGACTGGTTTGGAGAAAGAAAAAGGCGACAAACATATTTGAACCCATAAGTCGCAGCAGTGCGGAATCACCGTCCAGACTTCCACTATTTGGTTAGGAACGGAGAAAGCCTTGATCGCGCCATGCCGGAATGTCTCATACTTTAGGCCTCATCTCAATATGGCCATTAAGCTCATCCTATCGTAGACTGATAGCCCTCTATCAACGCCTCTATCGTAATAGTCAAATCCCTCTCTCCAGTATTCCAATTTGCAATAGATGCCCTAATAGCCGGTCCGCCTCTCCACACCGTTGGTGTCACAAACACCTTACTAGTCTTGTTAATGGCGGCGAGAACGCCGTGAGCTTGCTCTGAGTCACAGCCATTTGCTCGGAATAGGACGGTATTCAAGCGAACAGGTTCCAGCAAACTGTACTGGCTGCTTGCTTCAATCCAGTTTCCTAGTCGCTGTGCAAATAGGCACGTACGCTCAACTAACTGCTGGAATCCCTCCCTCCCATACGCCTGTAGAGACATCCACAGAGGGAGTGCACGAAAGCGGCGCGAATTCTCTATCCCGCGATTGATCGGAGCAAAGCCGGTGGATGTTCCCAAATACGAGGCCGAAGTCCCAAAGGCCGCTTGATGAACGGTAGAATGTCGAGTGAAAAAGATACCACAATCATAGGGGACATTGAGCCATTTGTGCGCGTCCCCAGTGATGCTGTCCGCCAACTCCAGGCCGCTCAGAAGGTGTCCGTACTGGTCAGAGACCCGGGCAAGAAGGTTTGCGGCTCCATCGACGTGAAGCCATGCACCATACTTCCGGCACACAGATGCTACGCTAATCAAATCATCACAATCGCTTGTGTTCACCTCACCAGCTTGCGCGACAACAATGCAGCCTGCAGCATTTTCATCCTGCTTTGATGCCGCCAGTAGGCGGTCCAAATCCTTTGGGCACATTCGAGCTGGTCGTCCTTCATCACACTGCACATGTTGCAATTTACGCCCAAGCCCAAGGATGCCCATAGCCTTGGATATACTTTGATGCGCCATAGTTCCAAATACCAGGATTCCACCTTTCACAGCTTGTATCCCATCGTTGGCTACATCAACACCTTGATAATGCTCACCAATCCATTGCCTCGCGCAAGCCAATGCTACTGTATTGGATGCGGTTCCACCAGTAGTGAGTACACCGTCGAACTCGGACGGTAATCGCAGTAGATCCGCCAACATCTGCAAACACACAGGAATATGTCAACACACCCTTCTCCACATCCCCTATGACCATGATGAAGTCACCTTGATAACAGCCGCTTCAACATCCGCACTGCAGGAGCCGGCTGCTGCTGCTGCCGTCATGACATTTTGATCATGTGCTGTTGCTAGTACATCTCCAACAAATGCAGCGGGAGTCACACCGCCAGTTATAAAGCCAAAATATCGAGGTCCACTACTGGAACTCAACCCAGGGGCGATCGTTTGTTTGAACAAGTCGAAAGTATCCGCGACTCCAAGGCCCCTGTGTGGAAGCGTGCAGGGGATCGACGTAAAAGGGACCAAGGGAATGGTGGGAGCATCGTCGTTCTGACTTTGTACCTGAAGGACATAGTCAGTTACCCGTGGTAGAATTGCCTCGAGGTCGTTTGAATTCATCTTAAAACCCTTGGGCACTGGCGTTTGAATCCAACTGGATGAGTCACAGCTGGTGGAGCTTACGAGATCAGATTCCAGCCACAGCAACGGTGGTGAACAACGAGGAGGAAGCTCCCGTTCTAGTCTGCGGATGCAGTTTCGGGCTTGTCTGAATTTCACGATCATACAAGTCAAAGTTTGTAATGTGATCAATGTTCAGTTACAGAAGGGGATACAATCCCATGACGATGATATGCTCTGTCATGGCGCGGTTCTTCGAAAAAGTATAAATGATTCTGCTCCCCCAATCACCTCTACATCGCCACTCTAATAGATAATGGCTATGTGCAAAGTAAGCATCCTCAATACCAGCCAGGCTCAAATCCAGGAGTCATCCTCGTGTCCAAGCAGTTTTGCTGACAGCTATCAATATGGTACACCCTACCGAGCATTGAGAAGTTTCAGCTCTTGTCGTTGGTGAGATAAAGTCGGATGTGCAAATTTTACCTTGGCATCCAATTCCTTCCTAACCAGCTCAAACACCTTGAGCATCTTGCGACGTGCACCAAGCGCCGATACGCCCTTTTCAATCAAGGCTTCCTCGTCGAGCTTGATCATATCTTTCCACTGCATGTGCTCAAATGTCGACGTATACTTGTGAAGCCGAAGACTTCTCAGCCAGCTGGGAATATCTAGCAGTCGCCCAACAGGATTAAGCAATAAATTCTAGAAGAGTATGCATCACTAGGAGCCTACCATTAAGCGCTTCTAAATCCACGGATTCCGGAATTTTGCCCTTCTCTTTATGCGGTCCAGGACGCAACCGATCAAGGTACCCTTCTTGATCCTCTCGGAGACCATCGTGACTATGAGTATCACTGTAATCTGAATGGGCATACGCAGAGGGAGTTGTTGATCGCACGTCGACGTATCCCCACCCAGGAGAAGGATGGCCCGCATGTGGCGCATGAACGCCGGCAGGTGTGGGTGGGCTGAGGATGATAGGAGAAACTGGCCGAGGTGACACCGGACGGGCATAGGGTGATCGAGGAGGTTGGAGAGATAAACCAGCCATAGTTGGAGCAAGGTCATCATGTGGCAAACCGAGGTGCGGCGTAAAGGTGCCATTACCAAGTGCCCCGCTGGGAGGCCTTTCCACTACTGGCACAGTCGATTTCTGTCCAGTTGCCGGATTCAGGGACCAATCGGCAGACGCAATGGCGTCGTCCACAGGGGTGTTCGGTCTCAAAAGTGGAGACATTTGGGCACTGTTGCGTGCAGACCCTGGTTGTGATCCCGTCTGACGCAGCGACTGATAGGAGTTGCGCTGGTAGGCGTAGTCTTCTGCATAATCTACTCCATGGGCGACACCTTCTCTTGAGTGAAGATCTCCTAGCAACTGGGCATACTGTTCATCGGCATTTGGTGCACTGTGGCGATCGTAGAGTCTCCGTGTGCTTCTTGGGCCATTGCTCGCCAAAGGAATGACTGACAAGTATCTGTCGTCCTCTGCATCCAGCTCCGTCGGGAGGGTGACGCCTATGGCGGCGGCAGCAGCAACAGCGGTACCGGGTGCAGGTGAAGCGACTCTAGGCGGCATGGAGGCGACTAGCAGCGGAGCAGTAGCTGTTATTTTAAGCCGTAAAATTGTACATTACGAGAGATGCAAACAAACCTTTCTTGGGGGCCAAACGAGTTGCTTCTGGAGGCACAGGCGGCTTTCCGCTCTGGTCTGGCGGCGCCGCTCCACTTGCAGGATCTTTTTGTGCCATTTGCTGCAGCACGGTAATGAAAAACCGGATTTGCACCTGTGTTGCATGTTGTAGTAGACTGTAGAGGGCAGTAGTACGCTCGGGATCGGACAACACGTTGAACCACTGCTCAATGTGCTTGAGTTCCTCACGAAAGTTATCATCGAGCTAAGCGCCGGAATGTCGGAAGAGATAAGTAACATTGACAAAGCTATGCATTGAGATGATGTTGCAATTACCTTGGCACGGGCCATTTGCTCCAGCGTACGCTCATAGTAGCTCAGATCTTCGAACCATCGGTCAATTGCTATAACATTTGCATTTGTAAGAAATTGCTTGGAACAATTCCCAAACCCATATCTGGTGGCGTAGACGTCCACAAATGAAAAGTCGAAATGTTCACGTACCCTCTGCCTCTGGTGATTTATAATGAGAGTTGAGCACTTCAGAACTCGGTCTCTGAGCATTTCCTTTTTGCAGCGTCCCGATATTTGCCGAGACCGGCCTTGCCATGCCAGGATGAAAGTCCGACATTGGTCTCTCTGCGGCGCTTGAGCGTTGAGCTTGATGAACGTCACTAAGTGCAGGCGCCGCTGACATTGCCCTCTGCTGGCAGTGTAGTAATTGCTTGTTCCTAAAGGAATGGAAGAAAAGGAAAGCGAGGACCAGCTCGTCCAATCTCCCAAACCCAGTTTCCACCGAGGAATAATGACAAGCCGCAATAGTCACACGTTGTTAATTTCACACACTGTTGCAAGTATTGCCATGGCAATTTCAAATGGCATGCACCGCCACCGCCTGAAGTTGAAATGCTCCCGTGGTTTGAAATGCACGAATGGTAGATAAACATGATGTTTCTACAACCAAGAAATGAAAGTTTTTGTAACACTGCTGCCAGCACAGTATTGAAGAGAAACGTGCTTGGTGTTTGATACTTGACGATGAACAAACCAAACTATCTGGACGATTTCCAATATGGCGTCGACGACGACGACGACGACGACGACGAATACGACAATGTGGGCGATCTGGACATTGAGACGCTCAAAGCCCTGGAACAGCAAGAGTTACAGTACTTGTCTCAGCTGGAGAATTCAGTCAACTCTCCGTTGGGACCAGTAAGTACACATCACCATTTTGTTGTCGCTGCAGTTCAGGTACTGAGGTATATCAAATAGCAAAAACACCCAAGTTTTTCTGAAGTACACCCCATCAACCCTGCTGCTCAAGATGTGAGAGCATTCGAAAATCGGAACCAAAGCCCCCTAGTGCCAGGCAATCCCTTTGCTAAGGGGCCCTCTGATGGGTCCAAATCGGATGCTTTATCAATCAATGAACTCCAGACCACGCTGCAAAAGGTATAAATAGCTGGGAAATCTCGTTTTGGGGAGAAGTCAATTCATATGTGTTTCTCGAATAAGCTTAAAGAAGAAAAAGAAATACTACAGATGGAAAAGGAGACTTTGGTTCATGATAAGCTGATCAGAGAGGGGGAAATTTCTATAGTTCGGAAGAGTCTGGCAAAGGTAGGGACTGAGATATCCTGTCGCTTGGCCAGGAAGAAACATTTTCATTAATATGTATGTGGAAATAGGCAGATATTGATGCGAGGAATCTGAGGAGTGCATTGGGTGATCAGGCAGCCCGCGCGGAGCAAGAAAAGGAGGCGATGAAGAATCAATACCAAAAAGACATAGAAAGACTCAATACCGAGATGCTGTTCCTGGTTCGTAGGACCCCGCGTTCTTTAATATTGACATCTATGAGTATCATGCTAAACCGGTATATGGGCGTTAGCAACAAGAAATGCGAGGAATGCAAACTCCAAAACGAGGACCAACTGCAGTCTTCTCACCCGCCCCCGTGATTGACGATCACAATGGTACACCATCACTGTCTGCAAAAACTAATTGTGTTCACGCTCACGCCAATCTTTGGTAATAGTGTCAGGGACGGTGGCACGTTCGCCCTCTCAAGTACAAGTCGAACCTGAATTGGCCGATCTGGACCGCCAACACGTACGTGAAAAAACAGTCCCAGCGCGCATGGATCAAGACTTACCCCAACCACCTGATCAACATCGTCTCCGCATCACAGAACCACCCGGCGCGATGGTACATGTGGGATGACTATCTTTCCTGGGTCCAAACTGATATCAGCTTCCGTAGTTTTTGAGGCGCCTTCTAGTTGAAGATATCTTTACTGATAATGGCACCGCAGTATGGACGCCAACTGGATCCCTATCGGAAATAGCGGCATTCTTGCCGTCGCACGTATCCAATCAGTGCTTTCGCGGAGGTTAGTACACCCTGTGTCTCAACATGGATTGCAAGGCCGGTGGTTGATGGCAATTTCCAGATATGATAACAACAGATGCAGACAAATCTTGTACAACATTCATCTCTACTCTCACTGAAGATATCAGCCGCCTCGTGGTGGACCCGTCGATCAGTCTGAGTACGCTCTTGCCCTGCGTTGATCAGTTTATCGATATGTGCATACGACAAGGATTGGTAGGAGACGATCTTTACTTAGGGCATTCAATCAGCATTTAATGAGGCGTTTCTCAACAGTACAAACCTCTCCCCTTTCTTATGCGCATGCTGGGTTTGCTGATCATGTACAGCAAGGAGTGCCGCGAGCTTGTGTTGAAGATAGACCAGAATCGTGAGTTTAAAGTGTTCCTCCGAGGTCGGACATGTGTAGCGTCTTCTAAGCAATGTTGCATTTCATCATAGATCCAGAAACTCCGCTTTTGGAACATCTTCAACGCCTAGTTGACATGATTGCCTCCAATTTTCAGCGACCCCTTCAGAAGCAATGGGTCGACTCCATTGTACCTGCTACGCGACATCTATTTACCGCATTGACCGCACTTGCCAGCACGGCCGAACAAGCTGAACTGCACCGGTGAGGTAGATGAGTGTGATGTGGCACCATAATTCACGCTAACAAGTTCATTTCTTGTCCTCAGACTGACGAAAGTAATATCACCAGGGGCTCTCCTTTATCTGCTAGACCACCGACAGTCCCAGGAGATATGTTTCCATGCTGTGGAGTTTTGCGTCAGTCTACTAGCAGGTACAGACGCGAAGCGTAAATTAAGCTTCTCACCAGCTAAAAGATATCGAACCATTCAGATCAAACGTTCGTCGACAGAATCTTAGACCAGTCTCTTAAAGCAGAGGGCCGAAGAACTATACTGGAGCGCTTTTGTACCATTCTCACCGATAAACATACCCAGACCTCTGCAATTGCACGACCATCTTCCGTAAAAACCGATCAAGATCTGCAGTTATCAGATACCAATTTTCCTCGATGGCGCCTAAAGGTATCAATCATCAGACTCTTCTGCACCCTCGCTGCCAAGTATCCAAAGAGCCTGCCTTCCCTATGTACCCCTATGGTAAGAAGTCTTGCTCCTTGGAAATATAGAGGCTGCCGGATGACTCTGACCGGATAGAATAGATCATGAATCGTTTGATTGGGTACCTTCAAAATGAAGCCCAAGTCTTGTACTCTGCCGGCCATCAATTGCAAGACACCCGGTAGGTGCAGTGTAGGTCTGCCTGTCGAGAGGTTGTTGTATTACTGACCATTCTGACTCTAGGACACTCTTTTTCAAGGACTTACTGAAACTCATTCATACCCTTCTATCTCACCCAAACATGGTCACAATCGATCCCAAAGCCAGTGAAGGCGCACAGCATATTCTCGTCGCAACATTGGCGGACTTGTTAATTGAGGCTGAAGATCGAATAGATCTGCAGGACGTTGCCGGCAAGTACATGTCTCATCAACCGCGCTTCGTGACGGGAAAGCTGATGCATGGGTCAATTTGCAGATATTACCAAAGAAATCATGCATTGTTTGATACCGGATCCAGATGCAGCCATGGCAGAGCTTCTGCTGCAAGGTGTCGACTAGTTGCCCGCAATAGATTCCAGACGATCGGACGCTGCAGTCACAGTAGCGCGATGTATACATTATTTTTATATATATTTTTTTTGAAGTACCACTATTTACAATGTTATCTAGTCATGCGTTTGAAGTGTCTTTGAATGTCTTCCAAAGTATCGTATATGTTCATAACCCTCCTTCCGTTTCCATCTGTTTAGCCATCCTTCTGGTGACAATGGTGCGTTCTACAGCAGGTGCCGCACGTGTCTTTTTCGTGGACCGCGTGGAGGCGACGCTACCAAGCTCGACCCCAATTGTCTTCCTGCGAGAGGCAGTTACGCTCTTCGTAGTGGACGTGGTTGACAGGGGCGTTGAAAGCTCATCGAGAGTCATTGGGTCATCTAGCGGTCCGGGGGTGGCTGGCACAGCCATCTTCCTGGCCGGAGTTTTTGCCGCGGTAGCGCCCTTCCGTGTCGTGGACGGGGCTGGTGCGTTCCGCTCTCCAAGTGGCGCTGAACGCCGAGTTTCGTTGTGGATGGTAGCCGGTCGTGAGGAAGTAACAGGCTTCTTTCGTGTACTGGGTTTGGTGATTTCGATATTCTCCGTATCTTCGTCCAAAAGCAGTGGGCGTACGCGTGCTGGAGTTCTCCCCATTGTACGCGACGACACAGCTTTGGTCTTGTTGGGAATGGGCGTCTCTAGTCGTACACCCAACTGGGATGGAATGGGCGTCTCATTCCTTTCTGCTTGTTTTGCAGCCAATCGTCCACTCTTTCTGACTGGAGTCGGCTCTACAAAGTCCAGGAATCTGCGCTGCCGTGATCGCTCTGCTTTCACTGAGAAGGATACAGAGGGTCAACACAAAGGATCAGAACTGCGATCAGTCCAGGGTAAAAGGCAAACTTACGTTCAGCGTTCTTAACGTTCTTATCCATGTCCGTAACTAAGTTCTTGTCTTCCCTCGGCGAGAAATGCGACATGGACCGCAACGGTGGGCCTCGGTTGACGAGCGGTCCAACCGGGGATGTGTGACATTCAACGTGCTCCACCTGCATTCCATGATCGTCTTGTGATTTATCGGGATATGTGTTACCCGAAGAGATTGGTGTCGCGACATTGTTCAGCTCAAAGGTTTCACCATTACGGTAGGGCGTTACCACCATCGAGGGCTCAGAATCCGAGTCAGATTCGGAGCTCGAGTCTGTGAGACCAAAGCCGACCCGGCGAATCTTCGGTTGAGCAGTGACATCCATATCACCCTCTAGGGTTTCCGCGAAACTGGCGCGACCAATTTCCTTCGGCTTTCTTGGAGACATTTCTTCTTCCTCCTGCGCCACTGGAGAACCCCTGGATACAGAGTTAGCAAATCGTTGCAGTTCGTAAACGCTCAGTTGGTATTACCTGCGCTTTTCGAAACGTTGCGTTGGTGATGGGGTCGAGATGGCAGAGACAGAGACGTTCGCGCTGCCAGTGTGCTGTGGCGAATCCACCATTACAATATCGTCGTCCTCATCGCGCACTGAAATGGGTGAGGGCAGCGAAAGTCCCTTGATATCCATAAAATCAAAATCGGACAGCTGGCTCTCCAGCACCGCTTCGGCAGGTGTTGTCTGAGCTGTCCTGGTATCTGTCGGAAGGGCGGTTCGCAGTGCTCTCAACAAGATCTTTTGCGCGTCTGCGGCGGTCTTTGCAACACCGCGGACACATTTTTGGGCAGATAATGGAACGTATTCACCACCATTCTCCATTGATTTAACCCCTGTATGCGCTAATAACTAATGAGCGAAGAGTTTCCTAATAGCGAAGGCGACTGACTTACGTTCTCTCGCTAGCTCCAACCGAATCTTGTTTAGAGGCGTCAGCATCGTTTGCAGGTTAGCGAGCATGAGATTGATGCGATATTCATTGAAGTGGCAGCCCTCCGGTGGGTCGTCCTTGCCCGAATTTCTCACGCTGGCGTCACTGGCTAGATCCTCCAATAATAAGATTGCTTCAACGTGGCGAGCTCGGGCGATATAGTACTTGATCAATGTCTCGCGGCATGCTCGAGTTGGAAATTTTGCACAGTAACTGGCTAGTAACGACTCTTCATATTGATTTATAGGAAGCTGGAGAAATTCACACGCCAGGGACTTTGCAATGGTTCCTGTAATCGAGATTTAATTACCACTGGGTGGTGATGTTCTGCCATGTGAGGGTCCTACTCTTACCATTTTGAAAACAATAATGCAGAAGCTGATGCCACAAAAGATCGCCGATGTGGTGATTCTGATACCGTCTCTGTTGAGAGAAATCGTGAGACGAAGTCTAGGCTGGGTTACTCGCGGGTCGTCCCTTACCTGATATCTGAACGCTTCGAGCAAATTGGTTGCCAAGAGTACAGTCATATGCAGGCGAATAGCTGAATCTGTCGTGAAGTCAGGCTTCACAGCTTGAATGAATGCCCGGGCGTCCCATGGCATGCCATGCATTATTAAAGCTTTGATGATCTTTTCCGGGAACTCGGGCTTGACGCCAGGCCATCCAAGACATTGAACACCTTCCTGATTTCGGATCACTTGTTAGATTCCAAAATCTCACCCATCGCTATAAAGTTTCTTACCTGAATCAATCCATGATCCATATCCCAAAATCCGCATATTCTTTTATATGGAGATTGACTGACGAAGCGGGAGTTTGAAAACTCAAGATCGTTGCCATTTTTCCAGTCTTTGATCAAGTACATAATCTGATGAGGGATTGCATTTAATTCTGAGCCATTAGTACCTACAAATGAATCAAACACAAACCAGGCAGTTCTTCTGTGTTGATGTAGTATCCGCGGTCGTTATGGCGTCATACAAATCTCGCAGTTGTTGCGCATCCTTTGGAGGATACAAGTCCTTTCCTATTCGTCGATAGCAAGATGAGCGATGATGCGTCTCAAGTTGAACATATTAAGTTATCTCTCATACCGTTTATGCCAATGGTGGCAAGAAGACCGTCAAAGAATAGCTCATTGTCTAATCTTTCTCTCATCTTCAAAATCCGTTCCCTGTCTTTAGGCTGATATGGAAACCATCCGGTGGACGACTGGAAGTATTGCTCCCAATCACTGGATTTCCTTTTGCAACTACTCCCGACTGGAGGTGCCAATGCCCTACAGGTTGCAACCTTATCTAAATACAGGATACGGCAGTCCGCAGCGTCCGGGGAGGGGCAGATGTCCTAGAGGAACGACGTGAGATAGTTCTCTTAGGGCAACTTCATTCAAATAAGAAGGGTAATGTACCATCACTTGCTCGGCATCAGAAGCAGGAACTTTGACTCGCGCGAATTCATCTTTTTCTCTGCTATCGGCATCCACCGTGATTGCCTGCACCTCGCTGAGCACGTCCTCTCCGCGATATGTGACCGTGGCAGCAAAAACACGGTGCGCATTGCCGACTGAAGCTTCGTTTAGCAACACAACCAATCATCCGGAAACACTCATGTGTTCACGTACCGCGAGAAAACTTCAGAGCCAATAGCAAGCCCGGCTTTCCATTGGTCAGCGAGCACTGCAATATTGTGTCCAGTTTCGCGAACCGTTCATCCAAATAAAAAGCGGTCATCGATGGCGATGGCAGTGACCTGCGGAATATTAAAGCTTAGTCCTATTCAAAGTGCGTTTCGGCTAGTTCTCCCTTTCCGCCGCGGTGGTACCGCCCTTACATAGTATCCTCTTGTGTCGCCGGCGCGTCTGACTGTCCAAAAAGTAGCACGCCATACTTTCTAAACGTGCCTTCTGGTCCATCGAATCTCAAATGCGTTACCGGAACTGAAATAAATAGTCTTAGTCAAGACTCCTCAACGTGCACACAACCGGCTACTGTAAAAATTACCATTCTTTTGTGGGCCCCGGAACTTTGCGAACATTTCCAGTTCATCGTCAGACTCCAATGAGATTCGCCACAGCTCTACCGTGCTCCGTTCTCTTCCAACGAATATTATTGGTGAGGTGGCATTTGGTGGGACGTAGGTGGTCATGGCTGTAATCTTCTCCCCGAAATATTAGTGCTCAGGTCCATTGTGTAATAAAAGTATCCCGGCACATGCTCACCTTTCCGCCAGCTCCTGAAAGATCACCCTGAAAGCGCGTGTACGTGAATACTAATTAGAGTAAATGTGGAGTAAATGTGGCCAACCTTGCACCGACCTTATACGAATCCCAACCGCCCTTTTTGATCGCTTCATCTAGCTCCAACAAGTGAATACTGCTTTCTGTTCCAACAGCTAGATATTGCGGTGCTCGGGTGCTGGACGTTGCCAGCATGTTTTCGGACTGAGGGACAATTAACAACAAGAATGATCATCTCTGTGCCTAGATCGTGTTTTTCCAGCCTACCTGGCATACTGTAGATATGGCCAAAGATATGACCTTTTCGTTCTGAAGATCCAAATCGAGCGGGGAAACTCCATCCACTGGGCTGAATAACCATAGCCTTGATGATCTACTTTTCGCATCGCATGACGACAACACCACCTGATTCGATCCCAGAATACAACCGCCAGTTGCCGCTGTTATAATAGGCTACAGGAAACATGCAAATGAGCCAAACTCATCCTACCTAAGTAGCGGCGCTCCAGAACTTACTTGGTCCTTTGGTGTCTCTTTCAACATGTGGGCGTGCAATCTCATTCCTGCTACGCCTAGAGTGACGTAGGCACGGACTTCGAGTGTACATTGATTATAGCGATAGAACCAATAGCCTGGCTCAGTGGTCCAGCGACACCCGTCTTTGTCACTGGTTGTCGAGGGAACGGGTCGCGGGAAGAATGTCGGAAACTGAGCATGTGTGAAAGGTGCATGCAGATCGCAGCCCGAAGCTCGAGCCGGTACTATATGCTCTACGTGCAGCGGGGATGCTTGTGTTGAGTTGTCGCAGTGCCCTTGCATAATGTGATGAAAAGCAAAAGGAATGGAGTGGGATGAAGCTCCCAGATGCACCTTTGTCAGCTGCGAGACGAAAGCGTGAAATCTGAAAGCTAAGCAAAAAGCAGACACGTTGCCTTCGGACGAACGCGCTGGTTGATTAATGAAACCACATTGCAATCATTTTGGCTGGTTAATCAATTAAATAGTTATTCCTTCACTGACATGCGCAACATGGTCGTCGTAGAAAAGGTAAAGACTACTACAGCCAGTAGGATCAAAAATATTAGACGTCGCATGCTCAGGCGCCGATCACTGTGGAAAAAGATTGGGTAATATAAACATTTGTGCCCAATAGGGATGACCTACAAAACGTTCAGATACGCACCATAACCGCGACAGCGACGATCGCCAGCCGCCAGCTGCATTGTGTCGTCCATACTTGTCTGCATCCCCATCCCTAATATCACGATAAGAAGGTTTTCTGCTTGGCTGTTTGATAGTATTTAAGGGGATACTATTTGTGTGATTGGATTTGCCGGAGACGGGGGTACGTGGGGAAGGGAGATGGGCGCGATCCAGAGAACTGTCACCAATTGTGATTGAGAGGGTAGGGTTTGATGGAGTAGGTATCTGAATAGATGCCAGAATGTTAGCATAGCGCACCTTCGTAATCCGACGCATTTGTCTACCACATGCTCCTGTTGTGTCGTTTGACCCCATCCATCCTCAAATGTCTTTATAAAGTGCTCTGCAACGAGGGACCATTTCGTGTCGTTAGGAAGACTTGATGCCTGGTAGAAGAATCTTTATTAAGGAACAATCTTTGATACCTGCTTTCTTCCAGAACGATCCTCGACAACTCACAGCACAACTTGGACACTGTCCAGCCCCTTGACCACTATAGTTCCTTAAGCAATCCACATGAAAAACGTCTAGGCAGGGCAAGCGCACCACAGATCCCTCTTCCAATCCTCGTTTACATATATCACAGTTGGTGCTAAAGTCACTGTTTTGCAGCCACGTTAAATAAGGACGGACTACACATCTCGGGTGCTCCGTCAACATGCACTTTTCGCACACATTCTTTCGGTGTGGAAAACAGACTACCGGTTGTTCAGAGCGACTGACTGTGAGCATATTATATCCAAAAGAAAGGAAGCCATGATATTCGAATCAACTCACACAGATTTGTTACGTTCCTGCACTTGCACAGTCCCATCCTGGCCCCACCTTTAGCGGTTGACAAACCCCGAGTGAGTGAGCGAGGAAGCCGCGTCCACAGTCACATGACTAGATACAACGTATCATGAAGTTTCGTTTTACGCAAAACGTTGGGAGTTTGGGATAACGCATGCCAGCATATGGCATGTCGCCAAGACATAAAAAATACATGTATGGCTCTCAGTCAACGAGCATTGCAGCCTTGGCTCTTCATGAGACGTTTTATGACGAAATTGGGTTGATTTGTTACATAGAACCAGATCGTCCAGCCATGGACTGCACCTCTCAATTTAGTGAGTAGTGCCTGATGTTGCGTGAATATTGACGAGAAACAAGAGGTGGAACTGAAAACTGCCATCGTTGGGCGAGATGTCGTCGTTCAACGAGAGATCGCCAGTCATGCGCGTGACTCAGCGTGGAGTTCGGACACGAGTGTCATCAGATCCACACGGTATTTCGCACCTTTCGGCGTCCAATGGTCAGTGCATGTCAAGATGGTGGCCATTCTATGGACCTCAAAATGTGGACGAGGCGGTAAACAACGAGAATGGCATGTTATAAGTCAGAGCATCTATATTATGGCAAAGTTACATGGACATGCAAGAACACTTCACCGGTCGTCCACTAGTGCAGCCGTGTTGACACAGGATATGACCCAAAACATGTCGAGTCTCTATTTTAGCGCTTCAAAGACCTCAGCAAACGTTCCTGTCACCCTTCGGCCATATCAAATTGATTGCATTGAGAAGAGTCTTGATATGCTGGAGAAGGGAACCAAGAGACAGGCATGTGCATATGTTTATGTCTGCGGACCCGGTTTGGCTTATTTACGAAATGGATCTTTCTTGCCAATTAGGTAGCCAGCCTCCCTGTTGGTAGTGGCAAGACGGTACGTTGTATTCAGCAACGCTCGTACACTCCCATGTTCTGATGTATGTCTTTGATCAATCAGACGATATTTGCACACCTTGTTCCCCGTATTCCGGCGCCAAATCCCAAAGCAACAAAAACCCTATTGTTAGCACACCGTACAGAACTGATTCAGCAAGCGAAAGACACTTTGAAAGCCAGCAATCCCCAGCTGGTGAGTATCTCCTCTCCGCATCCTATTATTGAGTCTGGATTGACATTGCTTGAATCAGAAAGTGGATTTAGACGAAGCAAGGCATACCGCGGATATGGATTCCGACGTTATTATTGCCTCAGTAGCCACCCTTGGTAGATCCGAAACTAATGGTGGGAAGTCAAAACGGCTACTTAGATACGATCCGTCGCTATTCAAGGCGATCATCATAGGTTGGCATTTATCTCTTTGTGAATAAATGACACTTCTAATTCCTGTATTACCGATAGATGAGGTGTGCCCCCGCTTTTACTGTGTACTCACCAGAATGCTTATTGAACTCCCTGGTTCCTGGCCATTTGGCAAGCAAAGGCTCACCATGCCGCGGCACGTACATATCAACGGATACTCGAGCATTTTGGTGCTCATAAGTCGGAGACGGACGTATTTGTGTGGGGATGCTCAGCAACTGTGCGCAGGCACGACGGGCTGGGACTAACGAACGCATTTGATGATGTTGTTTGTCATCGGGATATAATAGATATGGTAAATGAAGGCTGGTAAGAGACGGTCTTTTGACGCTTCCCGGGCATGTTTATCTGAGTCTTTTGCCATGATAGGTTATGTGACATGAAGGTGGAGAGCGTTTCAACTGACACTAGCCTGGACGGTATCGCGACCAGCTATGGGGATTTCGTGGTGAACCAGTTAGCTGAAAAGGTGGATAACCCCGCCCGAAACAACTTGGTTGTACGACAGTACATAAATGTGAGAGGTAAGCGCGTAACCATGTTCAACCGCCTCCCAAGGAAACAAGCCCATACCCCGTCACTTTGCAGACAACGAGGATAGACGCTCGACTCTGGTCTTTGCCTCAAACGTGCAGCATGTGAAGAATTTGGAGCGCTTATTCCAGGAGTCTGGGATACATGCAAATGGAGTGCATGGGGGTACACCCGCCTTCGAACGACGTAGCCTAATGCAACAGTTCAAGGCTCAGAAATTTCCTGTCCTTATTAACTGTGGTTGGTATTGATGTCGTCAAATGCTCATTTATCTGAAAGGCTAATACACAGTTCAGGAATCGTGACTGAGGGAGTGGACATACCAGCGATCGATTGCGTCATACTAGCTCGTCCGACACAATCCTCGGTACTTTTACAGCAAATGCTTGGGCGGGGTCTTAGAACATATCCAGGTATCTCTGATACGGGCTTGTAGTGCGCGCGGTTCTTAGAATCCACTAATAATCTTTCGTTAATAGGCAAAACTCACTGCCTTGTCATCGACATGGCTGATGTTATGAGTAGTCGGGCACGGATGGCTACTGTTCCTTCACTCATCGGTCTCGATCCGGCCTTTGACCTGGAAGGTGCGACAGACACATCCACTCCGATGTATTCTTACAGACAAGCTCACATCTTCTTTGACGACAGGACTTAGCCTAAAAGAAGCTGTCCCGAAGTTAAATAAATGGCGGAAAGACCTACCAAACGTACTTGAGAAAGCCACAAGCTTCTCAGAAGCACAGGAACTCGCCCGGGCACAAAACGAGGACCATACCCAACTTTGGTACAAGGCATTTGACAACCCATTTGACATCAAAAAGTTGGATGAGGAGGCTTGGGAATTGAATCAGCTCTCAAGGCACGCATGGGTACGGATTGGCCCAAAGGAATGTGCCTTGACATTTCCCCAAAAATATTACATTGTGATATCCCAGAAAAAATATGGTAATGCTTCGCAGGGAATACCGCGCGGGTGATTGCTTGCTGACTAACAAACAACGATTAATCAGGCCAAAATTTCCAAGCTATTAAACACCACCAACGGGTGTTGGTAGGAAAGGGGAAAGGTGGAGCACCACTTTTCCTGACAAAGAAGGAACTGATATTAGAACATGACTCTCTCTCCTACGCCATCCGTGCTACCGACACATATGTGAGCCGTATGAGGTTGAGCAGGTGTGTCCTTCGGACTGCAGATTGGAGGAAAGGACCGGCCTCCCCAGCTCAGATCCAAGTATTGAAGAGGTTCAAGATCCCGGCTCCGACGAAAGGGTGGCAGACAATCACGAAGGGACAAGCGGCGGATTTGATCACGAGGCGGAAACTTGGTGGACTGCGGAAGTCTGAGGCTGTTATTCGAAAGGCGCGACAGGAAGAGAAAGCGAAGCAGCGCCTTGACCCGTTGTATGGTGTAGTGGATACCGTGTCTAAAACCTTCTAGTAGAGATTATTAGTTGGGATGGTTGTTTTCATGTGTAGATATTTTGTAAAATAATATGGGCTATTTAGCATATATCGGTAGACTGCTAAATAAACCCGCGATGTTGATAGCAGTTATATTCACATAACACGCACACAAAGCCGACATACTCCATCCTCTCACTTTGTCCTCATGGTGCGGATGGAGTTAAGAATCACATCTACAAAGTAAGCAACAGAGTCAGCCGTCAAGGTCCAGCAATCCAGGCAGGGAGATGCTCAATAAACATACCATCCAGAAGGCTTCTCGCCAACGTCAGTCTATCCAAATTCTTCTGCACCTCTCCGGTGAGCCACGGGAAGAACTGGGCGTCCACCTCTCTCTCTACTGCGTCGTAAAAGTACCCGGAGGTTGTGAGCGACTGGAACACAATGGGCACCAAATTTTGGAGATAGCTTTGGGCAAATGCCCTTGCGGCAATCTTTTCGGCCACTTCTTGCTTTTCTTTGAGTATTTTGATTTGTTCTGCTAGTCGTCGTTCTTTTTCTTCTGTTCGTCGGCGTTCAGCGTCCTCAAGGCGTTGAACTTCAGCCAATTCGGCGTTGCGGCGTTCTTCAAAATCAATCTTTCCAGAATGACAGAGTGTAAAATTCACGTCAAGTTGCTAGTCAATGTAGATAAAATACCATACCTGATGCCTTTTGAGCATCTCCAACTCCTCCTCCTCGTGCACCTCCATCAAAGCCTGCTCAATCGTTTTCCCGACCAGAACTTCCAAAATAGGTTGCACCTCATAGTCAAAATCAAACAGTTCTCCCTCGTACACCTGCGTCGCGACATCCATTCCACTTTTCTGCGGTATGTACAAAGGACTTGGTGCACGATCCAAGAAGGCGTCGGTCTGGGTGGCAGCATACGCTTCGGGGACCTTGTCGCTGAGTTCTTCGAGATATAGATCTGTTTGAATGTCCATGTGTTTTCGGCCGGGGACGGGTTCGGGAGTACGAGTACGTCGTTGGGCTTCCGCTCGCTTTTTGGCACGAAGCCGGCGTTTGAGGTCATTTTGACGTTCGATTTCGACCGGATCGGGTTGATTGCGCTGTTATGTAGAGGATCAAAGTCGAATTGATGACTAGAGTTTAATTTCATGTTCCTTTGCTTGTTTTCTCTGAAACCATTACTTTGATTCGCACAGTGCTTTCTTACCAGAGGAAGCGTTGGAGCGGCATATGTGCTTCCTCGGTGGATGCGGCGATCGTACATAATGTTTACCGCACTGCCAAATTGCCATGAGGTCACTGACGTTACTACACGCTCGAACAAGCAAATGACCCGCTCGCAATAGCTGAACTCACGATGGTCTTTCTTCAACCTCACTTGGTTCTCGGTACTTTTTCCTGGCTGCTTGGACGGCCCGGGGCTCAGATGCAAAGGAATAAGCGCCACCATCCTGTTGTCTGATGGCAGTCTGAGTTTGGCTCCCTCTAGAGAGAGGAGGCGGTACGGCCGATTCTGTAGCTAACATGGTCAAGAAAGCTGTCGGCGAATGGCAGCAAAGACCTGCAAACAGATCTGATATTATACACAGTTGAAATGTCGGTGCTGAGATAATTAAAATCTATTCGGTTATGTAAGCAACTAATGGGGGTCCAGCGACCATTTCGCGATGAGAAGCCCTTTCAACTCCGTACCCTAAACCCTCACACACCCACCTATATAAACATTGAATCCTAGTTAGGGCGGACATCTACCCTTCCCTTACGTCACTGACTATCTATGCAGATGCTGCGGGTTGGCCTCGTCCCACTGTTGGCAGACGTAGGCCATCCGTTTTCAACTTATCCCACAAACCGTAAGTGCCCACGACACTAGCGAGTATGGAACCTGTCAAAAATGCAGGTCGCAGACCAGCTTGAAAATGTAAAATACGATTAACTTTAGTACGTCTATCACACATGTGTGCCAAAGCAAATGCGTTACCTGTCGACTTGAAAATGAATCCAGACGTAAACGCAGCAGAGATATGGTTGATATAGTCAGACTCTCCTCTTATCATCTCAAAGGCGTTGTCAAGTAGTGCCCAACCCATCGCTACAATGAAAATATTTAGCAACTTTGCGTGCATAGGTACCAACCGGCACGCCGAGTACTTACTCAGAATGCCCATAGAGTTTGCCGCCCATGGACCATAACGAGTGGTTTGATTGAGTAAATTGTTCATTCTGACCTTGAATGTTGGTACCTGTGCAGTACGTAAACCTCTCAAGGCACCGTATACACCTCCCCCAGAGAGGCCTAAATTGCGACATTAGTACAAGTTCAAATTCTGGCAAATGGCAACATATTACATACCACCCAGATATGCTGTTCCCACACCATACAAGAGTTTATCATAGTTTGTTCTCATTGGCAGTGGACCAAAGGTTCCTGCTTGGCGCTCCGTAGGCGGAAGTCCGAAAGGGTTGTCCGCCAAGTACAGCAGCTCAACGTCGTCTTGTGGGACAGGTGCAAGCTTCTGTTTTACATTATCCAAGTCTGGGCCTGCTGAACCAAGGTCTGCAAGCATGTCGGAAACGGTTATTGCTTGCATGGGGGAAGACTGGGAAGGGTAGGAGTCGTGGGGAAGGTCGGATGTGGCTGTTGTACTGGACATGTCGGCGGAAGAAGCGGAAGTGGGCTCTGAGGCCTGTTGGCCACCGAGACCGAACCAGGAAGGCATGAAGAATGTAGCGCAAGGAGAGAAATGCGTGAGCGATGAAAAGATGCAAACGAAAACAACTAAAAAAAAGGTCGGAGCTGCAAACTGCATTGAAGGTCGAAAATCGCCCTGCACGTGAGTCATCAAATGTCCCCGCGTTTCCACTGGCAACCGATGAGCTTTGGGGACTTTCGTAGGCCTGCCCCTGGAGATCACCGCGGGTTCTCTTTGCGAGGACTTTTCAGTCCCAAACGACCCATCCCCCAGGTACGTGACGAGAAGGAAAGCAAGGACCAAGGCCCAATCAAAATTTGGACTGATCTTGCCCCGCATGGCTCGGCCAATTCAGTTATAGATCCCCGCGTTTCCGATTGCAACAATGTCGTCGCAAGTCGAGAATGCAGAAGCAGCTACTGGCATGCAAGACAGTGACTCCGCAACCCCATCTTCAGAATCTCGCGATCCAGCCTACTTTCATTACTATGCCCAATTCGTACACCAACAAAACATGTTGCAAGACAATGTCCGAACATCCGCTTATCATTCGGCAATAATCGTGAACGGACCTACCATGTTCAGAGACAAGGATATATTGGATGTGGGAGCGGGAAGTGGTTCGTTATGGAGGTGTATTCAAAGAATGGCTAACCAGTATGCTTACGACTCGCCCCTCTGCGTGAACCCAGGCATCTTGTCCTATTTCGCAGTTCAAGCGGGCGCCAGAAAAGTTTATGCCGTTGAAGCTAGTTCGATGGCTCAAAAGATTCGAAAAATGGTTGATACTTCGGAAACGAAGAACCCATGGATGAAAAACAAGATCGAAGTCATCTCATGTAGGTGGACGATCGTATGACTTGGAATCCGGGGTGTGAAAAGATCTCGGGGAGGGTTGATCGGGCTGTGTTCGTTGACCAACGCAAAAGCCGAATCCTGTTTTTGTATGTGCGCATCCGATAGCCAAACTTGAAGATGCGGAACTGCCCCAGGTTGACACCTTGATTAGCGAGCCAATTGGCGTATTACTGGTTCACGAACGCATGATCGAGTCTTACTTGCTGGCGCGAGATCGCTTTTTGAAACCGGGCGGAGCAATGATGCCATCTGCGGGAACGATCTACCTTGCTCCTTTCACTGACGCAACTTTGTGGACACAAACTATGTCAAAAGGTACTTTCAATCTGTTCGATTTTGTGGTAGGACTCTCGTATCTTAATATGATTGCTTCTTTAGTCCGATTTTGGGAGCAGGTAAATCAGCGCGCCATCTGGCATCTTTAATCGCGTCCGATTATGATGTATGAACTCATGATTCGTCGCAGTCAAATTTTTACCGGGTAGATTTCAGTCCTCTCAGCAGCGAAGCAAATGATGAGATCTTTGGACAGGTGAGTTTGACAAGTCGTTTGAGACTGGCAGATTTCTCTTAATGAACTATTCACTGTCAATTCCAGCCTGTAGTAGGAAACTTTGATCACCGCATATTATTGGCCCCACCTGTTTCGCACCATGGTATGTTGATAGCTTTTCTATGTCGAAATTATCACCTGCGTAACCAGACTATTTTTCCAGTTGATTTCCAAACCATATCCTTGCCGGAGCTACAAGACATAGTGATACCTTTTACTTGGAAAGTTCCTTTTACTGGTAAATATCATTGAACTTCGCAGATCACCAAGTCATTACTAATATCGATCGGCTTTTGCAGGTCTCATCCATGGAATTGCTGGATGGTTTGACATCAATCTTGGTGGACTGATCTTGACAACTGCACCACATGCGGAACGAACGCATTGGCAGCAGGTCCGGTTTCTTCTAAAAGGTAACCCATCTTTTACTAGGGATGGCGATACTGGATTATACTGACCGCATATAATCCCTTACCCAGAACCTGTCGCTGTAAATGCATATCAAACCATAAAAGGCTGGATGCGACTAACGGTGAACACATCCAGATCATATGATGTTGTTGCTGAACTGGCGTTGGGCGAAGATGCCCAGCTGTCCGATCCACGAACATCATCTGCCGAGAGAGTTGCAGACCTACGACTCACGCCAGCTGGGGTTGGAGCGCGGCGAGGAGAGTGGGCTTTGCATGAGCAGACATATATGTATGATCAAGGATTAGACTACTCCAAGGTATGTGTGCATGATGTTAAAAAGTCTTTCCAGTGGAAACCGTAGTTCATTTTCTGTTATCTTTGCAGCCAGAGTTCTTGGCCATGTATTCACCTGAAAATGCGAGTACCGAAACAGGAAACTTGTTGGGCATGAGGACAGACCGATTAAGCGGTCTGAATGCCGGTGGTGTAGCGACTCCTGGTCTTGGATGGGCAGACACTGGACTAGAGAGTTGGCTTGATCCAGCTATGGAAATCGAGACTGGAGAGGGGGCAGGGGCCGATATGCCTGATCTTGGAAAAAAATAGGGAACGGTAGGAAAGGCCAGTCGAATGGCATAAGCAACTGAGGGGACTCTTGAAAGAAATATGTAGTGGTTGCATCGTATAAATAGGATCTCTAGGGATATTGACAAACTTGACACAAAGAACAGTGCAAAATATTTACTTTTTTGACTTAAGTTAAAGACCATCTACAGAATTACAGTTTTGTTTATGATATACTATATTGACAGATACTGCTCGGTCACACTTGACGGCCAATGACTTCCACTTGAAAACCAATGTTTTGCAGTTTCTTGGTATCAAGGAACAAGCGTCCGTCAAAGATGAAGGCGGGTTTGTGCATGTTATTGTAAACTCTCTGGTAATCCAGAGTCTTGAACTCGTCCCATTCAGTCAGGACGACGATAGCATCTGCATTTTTAGCGGCTTCGTAGGGATCGTGGAAGATAGTCACGCTCTTGTTGTCTGAGGGAAAAATACCAAATTCTGGTCAGCACGGCAGGAATCCTTGATGCACGGAATCGAAAATACAATGGAACTCACATTGCTCGGGGGTAGCGACTCCCGGCTCGCACAGATCCATCTCAATCTGTGCGTCCTCTACTTTCGGATCATAAATATGGATATTGGCCTTCTCCTGAATAAAATGCTTGACGAGAGTGATAGCAGCGGACTCCCGTGTATCGCCGGTATTCTTTTTGAATGCAAAGCCAAACACTGCCAAGTTCTTGTTTGTGAGGGTGTTGAAGAGGCGCTTGACGATGCGTTCGAGGAAGCGAGATTTCTGGTACTCATTCATAGTGACCACTTGTTTCCAATATTCGGCAACTTCAGGGAGATGCAAGCTTTCACTGAGGTAGACAAGGTTGAGGATGTCTTTTTGGAAACAGCTTCCTCCGAACCCTACAGAGGCTTTGAGGAATTTGGGGCCGATACGGGAATCGAGACCGCATGCGTACGCGACCTCATCCACGTCTGCCCCTGTTGCTTCGCAAATAGCTGAAAGGGCATTGATGCTGGAGATGCGTTGAGCGAGGAGGGCGTTTGCCGCGAGCTTGGAGAGTTCCGAGGACCATAAGCCCATTGTGATGATTTTCTCCTTGGGGACCCAGTTCGCGTAGACGTCTGCAAGAACATTCTGTGCCTTGATACCTTCTGCTGTTTGCAGCGAACCGATAAGGACCCGATCTGGATACATCAAGTCAGGGATAGCTGTCCCCTCTGCCAGGAATTCTGGGTTTGACAGGATATCGAAGCGTATTCCGTCACGAGAATTTGCCTCAAGAATGGCCCGCATACTTTCAGCCGTGCGACAGGGAACAGTTGACTTTTCAATGACAATTTTAGAGCTGGTAGCTACTTGAGCGATGCGACGTGTAGCTGATTCGACGTAGGCCAGGTCAGCGGCGAAACCAGCGCCGATACCCGACTTTTTTGTCGGTGTGTTTACAGAGACAAAGATCAAATCCGCCTCTTGGATAGCTTGGTCGACCTCAGAGGAGAAGAATAGATTCCGTCCGCGGCAGGCAAATACTACATCATCAAGACCGGGCTCGTAGATGGGGAGGGTATCAGAGTTCCAAGCAGCGATACGGTCTTTGTTTAGGTCTACGATAGTGACCGTGACAGTGGGGCATTTGTATGCAATCACGGCGCAAGTTGGTCCACCTAAGTGGATGAAATATTAGATATTCATCAAGAGAAGCCGGATGGCTGTTGCCAGACACTCAAGTTCTTGTGCAATTGCCCAACACGTACCAACGTAACCAGCACCGATACAGCAGATCTTGACGTTTTCCTTTGTCATTTTTCAAATTTCCAAATAAATCAGGACAACAGGTCTCGTTTACAAGGCAGGGACAATCAAGCCTGCCAGAAAGTCAAGCTGTACCAAAGAAAATAAGCAACGCTAAACAAAAGGACGCAAAATGTACGTCAACACGTATCCGCAGCAGCAGACAGCTTACAAATGTGGTAAACAACCGACAATGCACTATCGCTCGCAAACAAAGAAAGTACGTAGAAGGCTGAACGGGAGGGTGGCAGTAAAAAACTGGAAAAGAAGGAAGGGGAAAAAGAAGCTAGCTTCCATAGCTCTTTTTTGATTACGGAAGATCGGACGGTTCCCCAAAACGCAACGCGGCGAGCCGCTTGGCTCTCCGTTATCCAAAAAATGTTTAATTGTTTTGTTTCCAGCGGGATTCGAACCCAGGGTTTTTACTGAGCTATCTATCTACGGCCTATCCAGCCCATGTACCTAAAAAGGACCATCATGACTGCTACCATGCTCGCCGTTATTATCCAGAATCTTAAAAAGCAGAATGATCACGATTCAGCACAAGACAAAAATAAGAATGAACTCGCTTACCCGTAAACACCCAATCTCCAATGGAGTTCTATACATCCAATGATTAACTGGTGGTCCATTGAGTGAATCAAAAAGTTACATCATACCTGGGAAATATTCAAAATTCATACCAAACACACCAGCCAAGAAGGATATGGGAAGGAAAACCAACGAGACAACCGCAAGTGTTTTCATGGCCTAACCTCGCGCCATAATTTGCGCCATTTAGCTTACGCTGAAAGTACCGTGAAAGCAACGATGCCGCACCTCGTTTGTAGAGTGTGACACAATGTTGAAAATCAAGTCGATCAGGTGTCTTGCGTCCGATTCGTAACTCTCTAGGCCATCCACGACGGTATTTACATGGTCTTTAACGTCTCCCAAATACGTTTTCGTTAGCTTGGAAATGAAGGGTTGCGGAGGGGGAGAGACGTCGACAGTTGGGGCAAAGTGCTTGCCGTTCTCACGAAGCGTAACAACAAGATTCTTGGTTGGCATTAGAGTGCGGCGGAGAACGCCCAGCTCCTTGGCTATGACGTGCAACTCTGAAAGTTGGCGTAGTGAGTACCGGTTTCTTATGCAACACGAATCGGATATGTATTACCTTGTGTTGCTTCTGCTTTTGGATCTTTGAAAACAAGCGTTTCCATAAGGTCCAACAGATGCTTATATCCATCCAAGATTGGGAAAAAATGATCGGTTACCTAAGCACAAGAGCTCAACAAGTCAGCAAATACGGGGTTTGAAGGTTACATTTCATCTCTACATCCTCACCGTATCCATCAATGAAAAGAGCAGAAAGCTCGCATCCTCCGAGTCTCGCAAAACAGTTCCCACCTCTCCCAGACGGGTGTAAATAGGCGCCGTCACTTTCTGTCCTTCATTCTGAAAGATGGACAACAGGACTCCTTCTCGCAACAGAAAAAAATTTGTTTGCTCGGTAGTAATCTCGGGACGAGTTTGCACAGAAGGCCAGCTGTCCACCTTTGGTCGGTTTGGGAAGAGGGGAGCACGATAAATTGACTGGGCGGGCCGTGGCGAGCTACTCGTCTCGTTGTCTGATTCCAGATCATTGTCCTCCAAGGTGGTGAGAATCATGCTCACGTAGATATGATTGTCGTACCAGTCGGCTTTGATTCTGGTTGATGTACATCAATGAGTTTATATTAAAATGTTTCGAGTCAGATCCATCAGGATTTGAAACAAGTACATACGCTTGCGGGAAATGGAATACATCCTCTACAGCCAGTGGATGCAACTCTAGTACCATGAGATCTCAGCTTACGTGTCTCAATACGTAAATGTATCTTCCTCAAACCGTACTATATTTCTCGGCGACCTGCTTGATGACCGTATAGTTGACACCGCGTATGTCTATCCATCTAACTTTACTCCATGAAGCTCGCTTTATAGGCAGATCATAAATCGTGCGAAAGCAACCCGTTTAACTGAAAATGGATCACACCTGGCTGCGTAAGAACTCTGCTAGGGAGGATGGATCGAGATCGTGAATTTCCATCTTGATAGCGGAATAATCTACTATCCTGATCGTCACATCTTCCTATATAACAGGTCCGTGCAGTAACTAGTAAGATCCGCCTGTCGTGACAAGAATCCTTGCCGTGTTCCAGCGGTCCTCACCTTGAACAGAGCCTCCAAGGTCGGATTAGGAACCTTGACATCGATACCAGGCGGGGCACCCGGCACCCGTATGGTGGCTGCTCGCGACATTATTTTAGTCTGCAGCACGCGGGTAAACCCGTCTTACGACACCCACCGCGCATGTCAGATAGCATACTTCTCGCCGTTAATAGAGACCGTATTTTTCGTTTTAGACGGCTTCTTCGCGAGCCTAGGTATAGGAGATCAGACATGATGATGAGCTAGTAGACCCAGATACATTTCATATGCAGGACTACGGCGTATATCGCGACATAGTCCTAAAATGAAGGCTATTTATAGAATCGGGTTCGCTCACGTTTCTTTGGGCCCTCTTCCTCAGGACTGATCTCCACCGCTACGGAACCAGGGACCTCCTCTTCCTCATCCTGACGAGCATGGTCAAGCAGGGGTGCTGTTTCCGATGGACTTGGTCCTGGGTCCATTGTCTCAGATGGTTGATAGGGCGAACTCGACCTGCATGATGTAAGAGCTCATTAAGCCAGTTTTGACATGATGCTAAGCCTCGTGTCTGAACTTCGTCGCCGATCGCCAGCGTTGATGCGCAGCAAGTGCCCTAACCCTAAGTTCTCCTTTACAAAGACCAAATTTCATAGGGAGTAAGGGTGCAGAATAGTCCAGTTGGTTAAGACGCAGACATGCGACTCGACCGACCAGCGCTCAAAACCCGAAAGTACCAAAAAAAATAAGAAAGAGCCGGGGACTGATTGCTGCGACGGGGATGAAAGCAGCGATACGGCCCCACTGAAACCTTCGGGTGGAGGTAGGGCGCAGGAACAGATTTTAGCACAAGTTATTCTTTTTGATGTGGTCATAAAGCGCCTTTAATCAGCCAATCCATCCTGTCATTTTCTAAAAGAACATGCAAGGAGATCAACCACTGAAGGAAGTCGACAAGGAATGCACAGCACTGCAAAAGACCATTCCTATCGCCCCGCATGTCTTTTGAAAAAATAAGAGTCCATTTCCTTCATGACAGAATTATGCAGAGTAGATCAAAATTCCTAGCTGCGGGAGCAGGTCCCGGATCTGGATCCGAAAAATTCATGGCTGTATGACTGTAAAGAGGCGACAAGCTTGCTTATCGTCGGGCTTGAGCCATGCAATGGTTGGAGGTGGTTGAAAAGCAGCCAGAGACAAAAGGATATACATTCCGTAATGACCCGGTCTCCTACTGGCTCGTTTGTTCCAGTGGTCGGATGGTTGTCCTTCCTCCAGGTAAACATGTCTGTGATCCTCTGTGCATGAGTGTTGTGAAAGACATTTCATAGTCTCCCATAAGCGCTGCAGACCGTAAACAGATGATGACGCTTCCTACCACGGCCAGCCGTGATCATATCTCGACTGGGAGTGACAGCAACTATTGAATTTCCACCCACTTTCCTCAAAATTTGAAAGTAGCATGATGTCTTGATTTGTGAATCCCAACATTTCCCAGTTAAGAAAAACGTCAAGATGGTATTCGTCTTTCCCAGTCACCTCAACATAACCTTGGCCTCTATCTATCCGAATCACCTCCGCACTGTACAACCCTCCCAATAGTCATTCAAAGTTCGCTGGAGCTTGGCCGGGTCTCCGCTAGTTGCTTGATGCGGGCCTCAACTTCGCCTTCCGTGAGGTTCTCTAGAGCTACCTTACGTTCCTGTCCCAACGCTACGTATCATGGAATTAAGGCCCAGCGTAAAAATCCCAGGTAGGGCAATAGTAAAACTCACCATAACGGCCAAATGCCCTCGCCTCAATTCCTGAAGCCTCCCGGATAAGGATTGGTAAAGTAGGGTTTGCGTCTTTGATTGCAGAGTATTGTTTCAAGATGAAGTCTCTGCAGAGGCGGTTTCCAATTAATTAGCAAACTAAAATTTGTGGTGTGCCGGCTAAGCACTGAGCACTACCTTGTTCCCTTGCTTCCAGCTGACGTCTGGCAGAGGTGAATGCGGAGCTCTTTGAGGTTCTTGGTAAGTGGTGTGCGCCAGGACATTGTGGAGGGTTAATGGATTTATTCCAAACCGCAACGACGTTGGTTGCTCTGAATTGGGGAACGCGCGATGTGCTGCGCCATCAATGCTATGACAACACATCCCATTGAATTCGCATTCCAACCGATTCGATGATCGGCTCGCGTCAGCTCTGAGACAAGGCCGCTATCTACTTCCGCTTGCCTTCAACTTGCCAAGATGATGTCGCCAGAGGTGGAGGCATCTGCCCCGGATTGGGTAATACGGAGAGGCTCCAGCGCACGTCCTGCTCTTAAGGAGAAAGTTGTCGCTATTTACGAGGCATTTTTAAAAGTATGCGTTGTCCATCTTAGTGTGGACTAGACTCTCCACGACAACGC
Source organism: Spizellomyces sp. 'palustris' (assembly GCA_006535965.1). NCBI lineage: Eukaryota > Fungi > Chytridiomycota > Chytridiomycetes > Spizellomycetales > Spizellomycetaceae > Spizellomyces > Spizellomyces sp. 'palustris'. The sequence goes on along the minus strand of QEAR01000024.1, from coordinate 213,792 downwards.
AGCTGACTGCATGGCCTTACATGATAATAAGGGAGACGACCCTAGCATTGGAAACCCAAACTTTTGGGACGAATTTTTCTTGCTCAAAGTCAATGTTGAGTATCTTACTGTCGCCATATCTTCGCTGTCCGAAGCGCAGCTACTGGCCATCAAGGCAAGTCGGTGGTTACAGATGCTTATGAGATTTTACTGTGATGTTGATGCTCAGAATGTAGGATAGCATAAACAACATGTTTGTGCATGCCATTGACGCGATGCTGGACGAGTATCCAACCCGCCAGATACATGCGATGGAGGTAAGACGCGTCTGTCTCCTACTGAGCGAAACAATATCGTCCAAACCCACATTGTCTGTTTGCTATCAGACTCTACACACTTTGTTGCGGAACATTTTTGCGAAGAAATTTCATAATTTCAGCTTTGACGTCATCAACGTGTTGACGGGCCTTGATCAGGCGGATGCAACGTTCAGAGTGTGTGATAAGAGTGTTCTGGATGTGATCCGCAGCCTTTGACAGACTATATAACATTGCAGACGCTTGTGGCAGCCATTGATGATCGACTTCTGACCGGTGAATCAGGTATGGCGCGTGGAGATGCTTCTCCTTGGCCAGTAAGTAATCATTATACGCTGCATCCAGCTCAGGTTCGCGGGGCTGCCTTGCAGCTCACAATAACAATCGTCACTGGTTCCGATAATATCAGTCAAAATTCCGTGTTAAATGACTATTTTATGATCCACGATGTTTTCGACAGTCTGACAAAGGTACGCTAGCATACGGCTCTTGAAGGCATCTGTTTGCCAACTGATTCTTTCCTTTGCATATTCAAGAGTAGATCATGACCGATTTTACGACACAACAACTGGCCTTTGATGCAGCTGTCCTCCTCACCCTTTTATGCAACTACAACAAGTACGAGTCTAATAATCCGTATTTAACTCGTCTGGCAAAGCTCGACGACGAAAACGTAATCACCAGCGCCGCGCATACTATATCTCGCGCGTGTCAGGACTGTCGCAAGTAGGATTACATCTAGTCAGGTCCAATTTAAAGATATCGACTTGACGATTCTCCTAGGATATATATGGAAACTAGACAGGATGCCGACACCACACCAGGCAGCATACGCGTTCTCTCATACCTTACCGGAGCCGTCTGGGGCCAAGCCTCAAAGCCTCTCGACGAAGCAGGGTATGTTTGCAGCGGAGTAGGCCGCTCTGGACTGCATACATGCATGACCACTCATCACTTGAACGGCCAGAAAGACTTCGTCGACAGGTGTTCCTTTTGCTACTGTACGAATTTGCATATGCCAACGAAAAGTTTGTTGATCATCTTGGATCATCGCTTGCGAAAGCTGCCACCTTCCGGAGTGGACCAAGCACTCAAGGTTTCGTAACGTCGGCCTCAGCTCTGTTTTCGGCTAGTGCCATTCCTTCCGAATCACAGCCAAGCGAAGGGGAGGAAAACAGTCTTACAGGTACCAATCCCATGGTGCGTCCGTGTACCTTCTCAATGAACTAACATTTCACTCCCCTTTTGGCCCCTCAGCGTGTGCTCTCATAGATTTTGTTTCTTTCGCCTCGTACCTCTTTCAAAATAACCATGATACAAAATCTGCCATATACAGCAAATTGTCCTTGCTGATATTGGCTTGCTTAACTGAGAATAGTGGACTCTGCGGGCAAATGCTGGATGATAATCTTGCGGTAAAGGTTAGGCTATGTTGCCAGGTATGTTGTGACGACTTCCTGTTTGCGACACCTTTGGGCATCCGTCTGAACCGAAGCGAGCATAGAAACCACCATACCTACCCAATAAAATAGATCAACCACGGCCACTAGCATGCGCCATTCTCGACGTTGTTGTAACGTTCATGAGACACAACCTATCCAAAAAGCTGCAAGCAGATTCATATGCATACTCGCTCGGCATTGTCGAACGGATTATATGTCAGAGCCGCGGCTTAAAAGTCCGGCTCCCGTACCATTGGAACGAACTTTGGTTAGCCGTAATGACAGTTGTTCAGTTTGTGGCAACGCAAGAAAGTACTCTGCAGAGTCACACGGGCATCGCTGGACTTATCTTACAGATATTTGCAATGCTGAATCTCGCAATGTATGTCGCAAGGTTTTTCTGTGTCGCCTGGTAGTTCTAACCCAATCGCGACACTTGTGCTCATACCAGAACATATGGCGACACTTTTCTGCCTGATCCGGCAAGCTATGATAATCTGTACTATGAGGTCGTGCGTAATGCCGAATACCTGACGACGTTGAATCGCATCGGTAGGTGCCCATATTCTGCCCTCGGGCTGCCACGCGTGGTCTTATTCTTGAACTCTTAGCAACTCGTGAGCTGAACTCTGACACGCCACCACAATCACCTTTTCGCAATCCTTCTCTGCGCAACATTACCCGAAGCCCCGCTGGCAGTCCCCGTAACAGCATGTCTTCGATCTTCGTATCAGCCTTACAAGCGAAACAAGGTATCCCAATGTCCGCGAGCGATTTTCGAAATATTGAAGCCATCATCAACCATATGCTGCCAAAGATTGAGCAATATGGCGGAAAAGCAGCTAGTCTCACAAGTCAAGATATTGTGACTATCATCCGAGCGAACTATGAGACATTGGAGCTCGTTAGTTTGGATGGAGTGGATTCTTATATGCGATACGACGGTGCTGGCGTGTATGTAGAACAAGCGTTTTTTCGTGGATTAGTAAGGATCGTAGCTGCAGACTTCCGGGAGATGGGGCGATAGTTGAGATTTTAGATATCTGTTTAATTATTAAATAAAACGCTGACCATCAACTATGCAATCTATTGTATAGTGTAGCGAGCATTGCAGGAGGAATTATGACTGCAATCTGGGCTCATATTTAGATCAAAGTGCAGATATGGATATAGATTCCCTCAAATGTTGAAGCCTTGCGCCCGCATGCAATCCTGATGCGCCTTGATGAGATCCGCACATTTCTCTTCTCCGTGCTCAAAGACACATTCGTCTCGTGCTTTCCGTGTGTCTGGGCAAGCACAGCAAGGTTTACACTTGGGTTTCGCCTCAGTCGACGTGGGCGTGGCCAAAGGTGTTGCGGAGACCGGGATGCTTGTGACGGGTTTGGACTCAGATGCACCCATGTCTGGAGAGGCTTTATATTAAAGGTGGAAGGAATAAATACTGTCCTAATGCCGGTAGTAAAGCTTTCTACTAGAGCCGAACCATTCCGATTGTCCAAAAGCAATTCGGGTGACAAATTCCGAACTTGATGATGACTCAACCAAAGAACCAGAGGTTGCCGGTTCGATCCTGGCAACTGGACAAGCGCATGTCCGAATGTCGGTTTTCCCAGGTACGTGTTCCTTGAACAACACGATTGACATCTGTCAACCACCAGGCGAGCGTTTGGACTAGCCGCTCCATCCAGCCTATCAACACACCAGTCCTCCTGCTGAACCCCCTTGCATTATTACGGCAGTCAAGTGCTTGTGCTGCCTCTCCCACGTTCGCAATCGGTGATCTAGGCAGTTGGCGAACTCGAACAATGCCCCCGGTCGAGCTGTCAACATGGGTGGTCTACGCTGTCAACTTTTCCGTGGTGATTGCCTTAGTCCTTTTCGTGAGCGCACTGCGGGACATATTGGTTGTCTTGCGTGACTGGTGTGGCTTTGGCGATGCTAAGACCTACGAAGAAGAATATGAAGGAGATTCCGTGACTGTAAGTCAGCTGTCCAGTCAGACCCGTCGAAATGCATCCTGTGCGTCGATCTGATAGAATTCCGGTAGCAGGCAACAGAGGGTATCACTCAGAAGGAGAATGCGTCCAATATGGTATGCCGAACAGCTCTGGGTTTGCTTTGTCGGGAGCTGTTTCTCACACTCTCATTAGCATGCCAACAAAATCCCCATCAGCCCGGAAGAGCGAATACCAATGCTGGAGAGACAAGTTGCGGAGCTGCAACGGAGATTATTCGAAGTGGAACGCAACGCCAACATACCGGCTAGTGCTGCAGCAGGCGCCGGGGTTGGCCCCGCTATGCCTGCGGGATCCGCACCTCCACCGCCACCACCTCCTCCTCCTATTTTGCACAGTTCAAAGGATCCCGTCCCATTGAAGCAAGCTAATGGGAAATCGAAAGTTACTCATGAGGAAGCGTCCGCGGCGCCATCCATGCAGGATGTTCTGAGAGAATTATTCCAATCACAGCGCAAAGTGGTTCAGTTGGTCAGGTAAGATGATACAATTTCTATGAATGCATTAGGATGTCTTCTCATATTTCCATGCAGTAGCCCTCGGAAAAATTACCTACACAAGCGGCTGGGTGGCGTGAAACCTGTCAACTCTCCTTTGCGAAAGAGTACGACTGCACAATGGTTGACGGAGAAGCCTTCCGCTCGGTCGGACGCTCCTTCCCAATCAAAGGCACTGCAGAGTTTGAAGGCCATTGCCTCTCAAGTCGCAACTGCATATGAAGTGAAGGATTCTGGATATAAAGATATCATCGCGGAGCGTGAGAACGCTGCAGTACGCCTCGAAATGGACAGAGCAGGGTAGAGTAACAATCCATATTCTCTCTTGCTGTTTTTAATATACTGACCGAGGAAGCTGTCTTAATCTAGTGCTACTACACCACCGCTGATTGCTAATTCGGCGGAGAGCCATTGCCTAGTCAATGACAGCTGCAATGTTAATGATGCTCTCGAGGGTTTTGCTCAAGTGGAAGATAACAGGTACTGCAAGTTCACGAGATCGCCATATCCATTTTGCATGCTTACAAGCGATGGTAGCCACGACGATAGTCCGCGACCCGACCGTGTATCGAAGCAGGGACTACCTGAACAAAAACTGGAAAGGTGCGCTGAAATCTGAATCGGTGGGCACATGTTTGACCTTGTCTAACGGTTGTACTCTACCTAGTAATAAAGAAAACAGCCTTCCGAGCAAATTGCTTACTCCCCAGAAGCATCCTTTGTGAGTACAGCTGGGAACACGCACTTGGAGGTTATATATTGACGTGCATTGTCTTTCACTCAGCATGGAAGCCGATCTTGCCAAAGATATTGCGTTGGTTCGACTTCGAAAGACCAACATTCCTAGGTCACCTGGTGGAACGACGCTGATCCCTCAGCGTAGGACCCCGCCAAGGCCAATTACTAGTTCCACCGAACATGCATGTACGTGATATTTTGGGGAGTTGAAGACCTTGATCTTGGACTAAGTGGCGCGTATTGCAGTCATATCCTTGAAAGAAAAGTTCAACCAAGCTTACCCGCGTCGAGACGAGGATGAAGTTCGTGCCGCGTCTCATGTCGATGATGGTCAGGTAGAGGATCCGTTTGCGTAACCAAGATGATTTTAGACATCTTGCATGTCAAAAGAAAAGCGAAATGTGCTCATAAGGTCCACCGTCCCTTTTTGTTCTTTACGAATTACAATATTGTCTGAACGTCAGGATCCAGCAAGTGCATGCACATCATAAACACGTCAACTGACAAGTTACAATGTATAAATATGTCGTTTCTAGCCTTCACGTGTACAATGAATGCAAAGCATCTGCTACATATGATTGCCGCAGCTGAGGGGAAAGGTGTAAGAAGCCCTAGTACTGGTGTCTTAGAACCTACCAGCTATGGGACGACTTACATCGTGTACGATATGCTCAAGCTCCTCGGAAGTGGAGGAGGGTGAGGCTTGACTGTCGCGATTTAGGACCCGCACCATCCTTTGTTTGACTTGATCTTTCTATCGGATTGTATAAATATGCGGACTGTTTATGCGAACGTTACTCGTTTACAACATCCATTACCGCTTCAGTGACCTCCGCTAACGTATACGCGTTGCTGAAAGTTTGCAAAGATGTGAACATCCTGGCCTGGCGTAGATAGGATCCGCAAGAGCTAAATAACTGAAACCAGCCGGATTTTGACATCATGTAAACCCACCAGCTTATCGACAGGTGGGAATGATCCTGACACGTTCGGCTCCTGCACATACTTGATCGCACAAACCATATCATGCGCAGCATCCAAAAACATCAGCCATTGCGTACTTCTGGCGGAAATGAATTCCTCCACCGTTGTCGTCTCATCGAACTGCGGAACGCTAGTCAAACAGACATGGTCGATGATGTTGAGGATAGGACCAGGTTTTTGTGCAGAGTCAATTCCATTGAGCCACGAGAACATCTTACGGATTGCTCTGGGAGGTGGAGTTACATGACAAGGGCATTATAATGCTAGAGGATAGGGATGTCCTTCTTACCCATTTACTAACGATGCACCTTCTCGCCATGACGGTGCAGTTTTGGGGTAAAAGATTAGTTGCACATCAGAGAAGACAAGAAAGGCGGATGGTGGTAATCTGGTTTCTTCTGGTTTCGGCGGGATAAGTTTTATGGCGCTGGAGTGGTCTATGATAAAGTACGTAGGGGTTGAGGGGATGGATTTCTGATCGTCTGCATTATCCGGTCCAAATTCAGCCAGAAGGGCACGGCAGCCTTTATAGTACCCGGAAAAAAGTCGAAAGCGCTACATTATGTTTGCGATGATTAGGGTTACTATCTGCAGGTCCAAACATGCCGTAGTTGTTTGTTCTAACCTGACGGGTTACGGCCGTCTCTCGTTCTGCTTTAGCATCTCTGCTTTCCGTTGGAGCAAAATGTAATAGCAAAGAAGAACCAGTCTCATCGTCTGTCCAGGCAGTACTTTCAGATATGATCTACAAGCCGCTCGTTGCTCACATAAGCTTTACCTTTTACGTCTGGTAAACCGAAGCAGGCTAGACCCGAGAACAGCAGTTCACAAGGAAATCGTGATGGCTCGGCACCTGAACTGCTATCTCCTTCAGAAAACACATCCAGGGCTCTTAGCCATGGCTGAGCTCTCAGGAATGAGTTAACGTCCATGGAAGCAGCGTCTCAAAACTGAGCTCAAACGGCGTTCAACAAAGTCTTGAATGCTCCGCTGGTGGCCGTCCGAAACTTTCGAACTTCCAAACCGCGTCTGTCATGTGATATCATGTGCTCGACCGTGGCGGGATCCGACACACCGTAAGCACATGTTGGTTTCACCCCACCTACTAGTAATTCGCCATTACGCTGGTTTCATCTGTGCGGAATTCTTCACGTTTCGGCGACGTTGTTCTCTAGATACCATTCGCCACTGAGTCTATCAGATATTGCTTTTGCTATCAGGACTCTTCCTAATTCAAAAGACTACTGACTTACGACATGTCTCGTCAACCATTTATGTCCAATGGTCCACCCTCGCCCTATGCATCGAGAGGTGATGCGCGAGGTCATCCAACCTTGCGGGTAGCCAAGTCGCCAAACGAGAGCATGGCTAGGACAAACTGTGTCTTTGTGAACCCTCGGGACATGGACCCGTCGACACGCTACCTGACCGTTGAGGACCAGTTTGCATTCACCGTGAGGTTCGTGTTATCGCCGTGCAATCTGAGAGTCATCGTTATAACGATGGACAGCGCGAATGAATTCTGCTCGCAGTCACAACTGATACTTGCATATCACCGCCCACAGATTCAGTGATATTGTAACTCCAGGAGAGATTGGGACCACCCTCTTTCATCGGCGATATGCTGCATTATCATTGAATCAGGACGTTCGGGTACGACCGTATGATCCATTCATCGAGAATGTCAACTCCTATCTCGGAAGCATCAGTCTGCAGGTAAGGTGCCAGCACCTTCAAATGAGTACATGACACTGCCAAACCGTCTTGTGTGCAGATCGACTTCCTGCGAAAGACAATGGAATCAGCAGAGCATTACGATATCACAGAAATGCAGCAGATATTACTCAACTCTTTTGACGGGCAAATATTCGCCGAAGGGCAGACTTTCAATTTTGACTTTCATGGGACCGATCTGCTCGCGGAGGTGGCCGCTGTAAATCTGGTCGATTTTGATGCACTTAAAAGTGGAACCGCTGGTCAAACGTCAGGTCAATCGAATGGAAATCGATTTAGACGGGGAATTTTGATGAAGCAGACCACGATTCAGGTAGCAAAGGCTAGCACCTCGTCCATTAAATTGAAAGGCGGGGCGAAGGGAGCTGCACCGAATGCATTGCTACAACCCAATTTCAAGTTTGAAGACTTGGGTATTGGTGGACTTGATACCGAGTTCAGCCAGATTTTCCGTCGTGCATTTGCCTCTCGCATCTTTCCTCCGTCAATTGTGGAGAAGTTGGGTATTCAGCACGTCAAAGGTTCGTGTTGCGTTGACAACCACAAAGGCTTTTCATCACCAAAGATTGACCATTACAGTCTAGGTATACTGTTGTATGGGCCTCCCGGTACGGGTAAGACCTTGATGGCTAGACAAATCGGGAAAATGTTGAACGCACGTGAACCACAAATTGTCAACGGTCCCGAAATCCTGAACAAGTACGTTGGTCAGTCGGAAGAGAATATACGTAAACTATTTGCCGCTGCGGAGCAAGAAGTACGTATTGATGCGCTGGTTGCTAAGGTATGGTGGATTCTATTTACATGTCCCCTTCTGTCCTGTAGTATAAACAAAGAGGAGAGGAGAGTTCTCTTCATATCATTATTTTTGATGAATTGGACGCAATCTGTAAACAGCGTGGATCGAAAAATGATGGTACTGGAGTAGGCGATTCGATTGTCAACCAGTTGCTGTCCAAGGTAATATAGCTACAGCCAATGATTGACCCTGAGGATTTCCTAATATGGCTTTGCATTAGATGGATGGTGTTGAGCAACTGAACAACATTCTCATCATTGGCATGACAAATCGTCTTGACATGATTGACGAGGCGCTTCTTCGACCGGGTCGACTGGAGATCCACATGGAAATCAACTTGCCAGACGAGACTGGGCGATTGCAGATTTTGAATGTGCACACTGCAAGAATGCGCCAGCATGATTTGCTAGAACATGACGTTGATCTCACAGAGTTGGCCAGCCTGACGAAGAATTTCAGCGGTGCTGAAATAGCAGGTTTGATCAAGAGCGCCAGTTCCTTCTCGTTCAACCGACACATCAAGATTGGGGCGACTGCGGCGGTCAATCCAGACTATGATAAGATGAAAGTAGCCAGAGACGATTTCCTTCTTGCCTTGGATGAAGTACATCCGTCTTTCGGTGTGTCGGAGACTGAATTGAAACAGTGCGTAACGAACGGCATTTTCAAATTTGGAAACCATGTAGAGGTATGTCTCTGCTGTATGTCTTAGCCAAAGAGTGATGAAGACTAGAGCTTTTCAACCTATAAATCAGCGAATCTTGGCAGACGGTCAATTGTTCATTGGGCAAGTTCGGAATAGTAAACGGACGCCGTTGGTGTCAGTGCTCCTACATGGTTGGTTCGGACCTCCTTCTGACCTGAGCCCCGCTTGACAGACGCTGACATCTTGGCTCTGTTTCAGGACCATCAGGAAGTGGGAAAACAGCGCTAGCCGCCACAATTGCAATGGCCAGCGACTTCCCTTTCATCAAGTTGATTTCCCCGGAAAGTATGGTTGGGTTTACAGAGCAGGCTAAGATGAACCATATCAACAAGGTGCGTACGAGGATCTATCGTGATTATTGGGTACCTCCTCATCATCCCTTTTCTTCCTAGATATTCAATGATGCACACCGCTCAGAGTTCAGTGTCATCGTGATCGACTCTATTGAGCGGATATTAGGTATGGATTATCTGCCGACCTTTTCAGGTACTGGCGGTTACTCATTTACAATATTTTATAACTTGTAGATTGGGTCGCCATCGGTCCTCGATTTTCCAATACAGTGCTACAAACACTGCTGGTTTTGATGAAGAAGGCACCACAAAAGGTTGGACGAAATTGTAACGATATTGGAGCGCACCTAATTTACACGCTATTTCTCTTACAGAATCACCGGTTGCTTATTGTCGCCACCACCAGCCAACGGCATGTCTTGCAACAGATGGATATGGCGGATGTATTCGATGCATCTATCTACGTCCCAAACATAACAGATCTGGATTCGGTGGATCTGTTACTTCAAGAGCTAAAGACATTCACAGACTCTGAACGTCGGCGCGCTATCGATACACTGCGGGCATCCGGCATTGAGGCCCGTGGCATCTCAATTGGGATAAAGAAGCTACTGATGATTACGGAAATGGCGAGCCAGGATGCAGACAAGGTGGATAAGTTTGTCTATACGCTGACGGATGAAGGATCTGGGGGTGCACGATAAGTGGCAGAACAGGGAAGGGCTCGACAGGACTCGGAAATCTTTATTCTCTTAAATGTTTGAAATGATATATATAGATTCCATGCAGTGACTATCATGCAAATTACCAAACAGTACTGGTAGGCCTAACGAATAAGGCGTACACTGTGTCTATGGTTCGTCCCATCTACCTAGCCTTATATACCTGGACATCTCCTACTGAGTGTTTCTCACACAGTTGTACGGGAAATATCCCTCCGCACGGGTTGTATGGTTGAACCCTTTGGCCCAGCCATCGGCAAACATTTCACTAAAACACGAAGCAGAAAAGATCAGTGATAGAAACATCAACAAATTTCAATGTTAACAGCGACTCACCGAACATAAACCACGTCGTTGGGTGAGACCGTGATTTCATCACGGGCATTGTTCTCTGGCACAAACAGCACAGCGCCAACATGGGGAAGTCCTCGGCGGCGAGGGTCCTCATCGGAAAACGAATTCGGCTGACTTGCCACAGAAAGAGCCGAAAGGGGCCGACTTGAATTACGAGCAGGGGCTGCCGCCACAGTCGGTGGAGGAGGAGTTGCACTGATTGGAGGAATGTATGATACACGAACAGGAGCGTTACCAGGTCCACTAGCAGGCATAACAGGGATAGCAGGCACAGAAGGCAACGCTTTCGCGGTCTGCTGGCCATCCGCGACGCTCACGTTGAGTACGGTATGTTCTACCTTTTCAGAGGGGATCCAGGGATACTTATTTCCCGCCCTCTTCCGCTTAATAGCCATTACAGCAATTCCCGCTGCTAGCAGACCTACAGCACCTCCAACGGTACCTCCTACAATCGCTCCCACATTTGAGCTTGTATCTGATGTACTTGGGTCTTGCTTGCCCGAATTGTTGGAGGCAGTGCCGCCGTTTGACGGTGTTGATACAGGAATAGGTGCGGGTGCGGGTGCTGTGCCAGCTGCAATATCGCCTACTGCCAAGACATCAGTGATCCATTTTTTTGAGTTTGTGTTGAAGAAATAGACTCTGGTATCATTTGCATAGTATCTGCCTTCTGTCGTACGGAAATCGTAGCCTCCGTAGACGATCAGATGTTGACCGGCTCCCTCCATGGCTGAATCAAGGCGGCGGGTAGGTTGATTTAATTCTAGCATAGTAGCCTCCGTACTGGCGGACAGCTGTTCCCAAATCAACGTATTTGGATCGAGAACCCACAAGTCATTGAGGGGCCCATTGCCATTGTAGCCTCCAAAAATATAAAAGCGACCGTTCAATGCTGTGCATGTAGTGCGCGAACGAGGGGGCGGTACACCGCTGATGGAGTTGAGATTCACTTGAATCGACAAATCGCGGTACTCGCGTGTCTCAACGTTAATGGTGCGTACGATCCTGTTCACTTGCCCACTTCGAAATCCTCCAAAGATGACAAACGTGGTCGAATTGATCGCCGCAGTGCAAGCGCTGTTGCCAAACATAGGTAAACTTCCGGCTAGATCAATCCTGCGAGCTTGAAATGGAGATATCGACAGATCGACGGCAACGACTTCATCGCGATAGCCCTCTTGAATTTTAACAATATGTGATGAGAAAAACGCAAAGGAGATCAATAAACCACCCTAAACCCTACCACTTCCATTTCCAGCGTAAAGGTACATTGTGCTCCCCATCAAAACAGAACCGACATCCCAGCGGTCCCTAAGCGGGTTTCCTCCAAGGACGATCGAAACCTGTTGAATGCCCTGCGGGTTAGCAGGATCGATGACTGCCATGCTGGCAGAGGTGGATGTATCATTATTGCCAAGTCCGCCAACACAGTAGGCCTTTTGGGAGTAGAATTGACAAGCAGAGTCGGAGAGCGGGATGGTCAAAGTGGGTGCTATCACCGCAGTGTTTGGCGTGAAACCATTGTCCCCGCTAATAGAGACGATTTGCCTCTGTGGACCATTAACACGATCCTCGGTAATGTTCGCGTCTGCCAAAATCAAATAGAGCTTTTTCAGCAAGGTGCCCTACGCAGAAGCAACGAACCACAGGGAACGTACTATAGTCTTGCCAACCGCCAATGACCATAAAACTGCGCGGTCCGCTCTTCACTATCGAATGCCCACCTCTACCAGGTGGAATGTCCACAGGACCCGCCTGAACCACCGCGGCGAGCACCAAAAGTGCGCCAATCACGGCCACAAATTGAAGATACTGCCTCCCTAGGGCCATATTCTACGCTCTAAAATCAAAAAGGACAATGGCTGACTTTGTAATGGCGACGGGACGGGGCGACGGGAAGAAGCGATCAAAATCACGACAACGCAATTTCCATTTTTTTCCGTACGTTGGGGGATCTCGCCGGGATTGCCAAATTTCTTCCATTTTGAGACAATTCTGTTGCCGTTTGTTGCGACGGAACGTTTTTGGATTCATTGGTAAAGAAGTTGATTGCTGAGCTTTTTCCATTCCGCCTGCGCCTCTTGGCGAACGTTTTGCTTTGGGGCTCCGAGAATCTCCGTTCTTTAACCCCCCATTGGAACGTTCCAACCGTTCAGAAGATTGGTTTTTGGTTTGCAATGAACTGACTTTTTGAGTTTTTACCTCCGTCGCAGGTTCAACTGTGCAGTGTGCAGTGTGGTATACTGCCCATGCTTGCTCATGGCATCGCCGTGCGTGCCTCTCTGAATTCGGGAATGACAAATTGTTGGAATTCGACATTTGCTCGTCAGCAACACTGTGCATTGCTGTTACTTTGTGCAGTAGAGACTATCAGATGTTTGCAGATATACCTATCTTTCTGTTCCAGAGAGCAACATGTATTCTAACGAGGGGTGCAATGTAACTTTTTACATCGTGGACGCTGCAACCCCATTCACATGTCTGGGAGGGACGACCGATTAGTCTTCCAGACCCTTACAGCCTTACTCACAACCACTCATTAGTCTACGGGGTCTCCCAAGTATTTTGACCTGCTTCATAATATTTCCTCTCCCTTTCCGAGAGATATCTCTTGTAGCTCGTTTGTGACCACTCTTGCTCAAATACGCCAGGAAGCCGTCCCTTCCTGACCTGTTTCATGTCAAACCATGTTCTCTGGCGTTAGATACTGTGGTCTTTGACGAGGGTCATGTTCTTATAGGGAATTTGGACGTTTTTGTATCTGGTGGCATCCATACCCCAAATGCTCGTACAATGGCTAGAGTCAATTGGCTGTAAATGAGCGAGTGTAATGGGATCTGCCATTACCTGCATATAGCCTGGTTGAAAACGAGAAAGTACGCAGTACCATACCAGCGCCAATCACATAATGGACAAGAAAACAAGGCTGCTGAGGTCTACGTCTGCATCCGAACTTGTAGCTTGCCGATCACGGAAGCCACAATCAAAGTATATGCTTTTATTGTACCTCCTAAATGAAAACATCCTACCCTTGGATTTTGAGGGCCCTTCTTTGATAATGCATTCTGGCTAGGCACGATCTAACTTGTTGCAATCAGTAGCTCCCTGTTCGCAGTGCTCATGACGTCCTAACAATGCTAACCTGCGGACGGGCAATCGAGCGCCCATCCTAAAAGATAGAGATGTCACAATGTTGCGAACCACCTCGTGTCTAAGCGATTCCATTTCAACGTGGAACTCGAAAGTATGCAACCAAGGTAAATTCACCAGCGGGTGCAATGACGGGATGGTCATTCACTAAATTCGTATTCAGAGAGTAGGATTACTCACACCTCAGCGTATATACAAAACCCTCTATTTCTCTCTTGTACCGCGCACACAAGACGCTGGATGCTCCTCTCCTATTGATTCCATTGGGACGGGTTCATGTTCTGCATATGCCCTCCCATGTTCTGCGGTTGTTGCATTTGCTGTACATATTGCTGATGGGCTAACGCTTGCTGTTGTAACGCCTGTTCGTACGAGAACTGGCCTTCACCATACGCTACTGGCGCTTGAGTGGTCATCTCGTAGAAAGCCTGCTGTTGAGGTTGTTGTTGGAAACCTGCTCGCTGATTCTGCTCGAAGAGTTGTTGCTGATATTGCAGTTGCTGTTGTTGCTGTAGGTACATCTGCTGTTGGGCTAGCTGCTGCTGTTGAAGGAGCTGTTGTTGCTGCTGTTGTTGCTGTTGCTGCATGTATGCATTGTTCATCATGTTGGAATTTGAATAGCCGCTGCTTTGTAATCCTCCGACATTAGCGCTGGCTGGGGGGTTCTGAGTTTGCTGTGTGTTCGACCGCGTATTCGTGATTGAAGGAGCGATACCAGTCAGAGAGTCCACGTTGGCGAAATTCTTTCTTTTAAGATCCACTGCTCCAGTACTTCCAGCAGCTAGATTCAGAACAACGTAAAGAGCATTTCCGACAGAGCTCCGATCTACAGTAATCTTGTTCGTCAAGACCTGGGAATTTGGTTAGAAAAGAGTTCGATTGAAGTCTGCCACAAAAAAATATGGGTATAACATACATCGAACCAAGTGACACTCTCCCCATGCCATCGTCCGTGTCGTGGAGGATCCTCTCGAACGAACCAAGCTACCATATTACTCGCAATGAGCTCCGGAGGCGTAAATCCTCCATTGAATCGGACCCATCCATACACGTCTACCGAGGCATCAATAGGCTGGTTCCCGCGAAGCGGGCCAGGCCGAAAGTTGTCCGTGATTCCCAAACGCAAAAGAGCGCGCGACACGAGCTTGAGGACAGCATTCTCCGTCATGAAAAGAAGAACTGTCTCTTGACCGGGTTGTATTGTTCCACCTTGGTTTTCGAGTTCAATAGCACACGGCGCAGACCATTCTACAAGAGTCCCCAGAAATAAGTAACTTGAACATGATAATAGGGAAAAGCCGAAACCTACCTCCGTTTTTTAGTCTCAGTACAGCAACGCCCCGATTTCCTCGAATTATCGCAACGCCCATAGCGCTCATGACGTATGTAGGCGGAATAGCCGACTCTTGTCTTTGGTCTGTAAAAGCACTCAAGGTCTTTGCTGCTTGCTGACATTCTTCCCCAGCTGTAAGCTCTCGCGATGCCATTGTTGAAATGTTCAAAATGCCTCGAAATGTCAAAGCGGAACGGGTTACGCCAGCGGGTAATGTGAGTCACGTGACTGAACATCGAAAGCCGCCAAGCGCAGCTTTTTGGAAGGTCAGTTCCAAAAGATTGAAAAACATGGTTCTCGTTATACCCAACAGTAGAAGAGCGTTGAAATGGACAAGTATGTGCCTATTTTGTGGGGGGTTTAACATGTTTGTTTGCCGTGCTAACGTTGGGGATGTCTCGACAGACCTGTTCAGGGAAAGCAGGTTTTTGTCTGCTGGTCAGCAGCGTGTTGCAACTCTACCGGCTCTGCAGACGTGTCATCCCGCGCGCTGTAGACGAAAACATGGCCTTACCGGACCAGCACCCGCCGAAGCTCCCTCTCGGCAAACTGCACTCCACCTACGACGTCCCTTTGTAGCGAAAGGATCTGATGTTCAACCAGAGTTTCATACACCCACTCGCTCTGCCATGTCAGATTATATTCGTTCCGCGTCTCTCCTGCTGGAGACCAGCCAACAGCAACGACGTGGGATAACCTCAAAGTTCAATTTTGATACATACAAGCTGGTCCGACAATTAGAGCGGCAAGGTTTCACCCGGGGACAGGCTGTCGCGATAATGCGAACTATCAACGCATTATTGGTTGATAGGTAGGTACCGACGTGCAATGGTGCGAGTGAGAGTCATGGAGGATCTGTGAGCTGATCATCTTTTGTTCTCAGTACTCTCTCTATACGAACAGATATATTGTCAAAGACGGATTTAGAGAACGTATGTGTAGTTTGCCATGGCCTTCATTAGGGACACAAACCTCATTCCTACCTTTCCCCAGCAAACCTATTTATACAAGGCTCACCTTCAAGAACTTCGTAATGAACTGCAGCTACTACGGCAAAATGACTCTGCCCAGCTAAAGGCCGATACTGAACAAATACTGCGAGATATCGAGTCCATGAATGCAAAATTCTCGGAATTTGTTGGAAGTTTGAAAACTGATGTGTCTATGGACTTGAACAACCACAAAACGGATGGGAGGGAAGTCGGTACAGATACCGATTTAAGAATACAAGAAATTCATCACAAATTGATTGTGCGGATTAGCGATCTCAAAACCAAAATTGAGACCATGAAAGTCGAGACAACGAGGATTATTGTTTGTAAGGATAACTGCGCACTTTCGCTGCTTGTGGCCTCAATTAATATCTCCGCTTCGACAATAGGGATGGCACTCGGCACATTTGCAGTTCTAATGTCGATTGATTGGATTTCACCTGCAGTCTTTGGTTCGGCACCAAAAGGAGGGCAGTCGTCTGATCAACCACCTCCCCCCATTATATCGGCCTTTCCGCATCCGCTTCGCAGCTCCCAGCCGGTACAACAACCACCACAACAGTCTCAGTCCCAGCAGCAACCACAGCAGCCTCAACCAGGATCAATAGATAGCTCGGGCAAAGTGTTGTCATTTTAATTTTCTTGTACACTATGTCCAATATTGGCTCTATCGTTTAATGATTCCATAGACATGGTTCTTAGAAATATTAACTTGCTATTGGGTTTTGGAGACCGAATTTCGTTGGGAAGGTTAACCAGTGATCATCCAATCGCATTTATTGTCATTTAATGTATCTAATTGCACTTGAATGCATGCTGCATCCTCACTTGACCTCGAAGTCTCACCTCGAGTTCTTTTGACGAGCAGTATCTTTTGTGGATTTGCCTTCACAAGCCATTGTTGCGCCTGTTGTTGGCACAGCGATTTTGAATAAAGTACTCCGCGACATTGCGCTTTGGTGCGGCCTTTGTACGAGCAGTCAGTCTGTCAGTGGAGTCCTCCATACCCACCACCTGAGAACGCACGGCAAAATGAGCAGCGACGACGAGAGACCAGTGTTGTCGGATCAGGTAAGGGAGGGTGATCTGGATGATGAGAGAGACGCTGAGGGAGAGGATGAGGAGCAATTGGAGAGGGACGTTTTTGGTGAAGATGACGATGAGGAGGAACAGCGGGAGCCGCCGGAGGATGAAGATGAAGATGAGGAGGACGAAGAAGAAGACGAGGAAGACGATGTAGGTGTCCTACTCGTACATTCTGCCGCACGATCGAATGTTTATCAAGATTCCTGCTTCTTGGTATAGCTTCCGAGAGCAAAAAAACGCCGACGAAAGGCAAACCCGTTCATCGAAGAGGAGGCTGCTGTTGAGGAAGAAGATGAGGAGGAGGAAGAGGAAGAGGAGGATGGGTTTGTCGAGGCTGGGGGTACTTACACCTATCTCTGCTTGACGTTCCGGTCACATGTAGGCTGATATGTTTGGCCCCATTTACAGAAGAAGACCTGGATGCAATCCAAAAAGAGATGATCGACATGCGGGCTCATCGAGAACTGGACCGTCGAAGGGAAGAAGAGGAAATGGATGCTGAAGAAATTGCAGAGCGTATGAAGGAGCGCTACGGTCGTTCAGATTTAGGACGGGGCAGCTACAGAGGAGATTTGGAGCATATTCCCCAAAGCATGTTGATGCCTTCCGTTGAGGATCCAAAACTTTGGCTGTGTCAATGCAGGGTATGGATTGCACGACTTTACTACCCTCCCTTCAAAGTTAATAAGTTGATGTTCCGCAGGAGGGTAAAGAGCGCGACGTGGTTTTCACCATCATGCGAAGAGCTGTCGAACGAGAAATGACCGGGAATGCCTTACAAATCCTTTCCGTATTTTGCCGTGACTCTCTTAAAGGATACATTTACTTAGAAGCAAAGCAACAGGCGGCTGTACAGCAGGCATTGGAGGGCATCAACAATATATTTATAAGCAAGCTGCGACTGGTACCAGTTGACGAGATGGTGGATTGCTTGACAATTAAATCAAAGGAGGTTGAATTGCGGATTGGAGGCTGGATTAGACCCAAGAAAGGAAAATATGCGGGAGATCTCGGGCAGGTCTGTGCATCCTTTATCATAGTAAACTATGAAAGAATGGCACACGGATACTAAACCTTACACCACATTAGATTTTGGATATTAGAGATAACGGCGAAATGATCATCTGCAAACTTGTTCCTCGATTGGACCCAATGAGAGACAATGCAAAGCTACCGTTCGGTCAAAAACGTAAGAAAGCAGAGCCGCGGCCCCCACCTAAGTTATTTAATCCAGCAGACTTCAAGTATGTGATCAGCGAAGAAGATAATCTACATGGCTCTTCTTACAATTCTGCGTCTGCTTAGGGGTGAAGTGCGCAAAGAGAAGAATTATTTTGTCTATAATAATGAATGGTTCGACCGAAGTGGATATCTGGAGAAGAATCTCAAACTAAGCTCCCTCATAGTTGAGAATGTTCAACCAAAATTGGAAGAGATCAGTCAATTTTCTGGAGGCACGATTACGGAACAGCCTGACGACTTGGAGGCGCTCGCTGCTTTAAATATCTCGAGAAAGGAGGATTTGCAAATCGGACAATCCGTGGAATTGAAGACGGGCGCTATGGCTGGCATTTGGGGTACCGTGGTCTCTATACAGAAGAGCAATGTTGGCGTCCAGCCTGATCCGAAGGAATTTCCAACCGTTAGTTCATAATGACTTCTGGTTGCCCACTAGTCGGCATGTCAGTGCTAACTGTAACTGTGATCGCTTTGACTAGTTGCCATTGATTAGCGTTACTGCCGAAGAACTTCGAAAGCGGTTTGCGGCTGGTGACCACGTCAAAGTTATGAAGGGAATGCATAAAGATCAAACAGGCTTGATCATTACAGTCAAGGGCAATATCGCCACCTTACTTTCAGATAGTACTTTAAAGCCGGTAAGTCAAAACCAGAGGCGATAAGTGTCGATATCAGTATAACTGACGAACCCCACATGTGTGCATGGTAGATCGATGTCTTCACCGAAGATTTGCGTACGGCAAAGGACATTGC
This sequence comes from Spizellomyces sp. 'palustris', assembly GCA_006535965.1. Taxonomy (NCBI): domain Eukaryota; kingdom Fungi; phylum Chytridiomycota; class Chytridiomycetes; order Spizellomycetales; family Spizellomycetaceae; genus Spizellomyces; species Spizellomyces sp. 'palustris'. The sequence continues at coordinate 194,656 of QEAR01000024.1, read as the reverse complement.
AGGTGGAGGCGCTCGTACCAGTCCTTACGATGTTGGCGATCTTGTGTTCCTCTCGTACGTAATTTTAGTCTTTCTCTTTTTAACATGCATGATGGAGTAACAATGTCCTACTCAGGAATGATGCGGGTGTTGTGACTAAAGCAGAGAGGGACACCATTACTGTCCTAACTCAATTCAATCAGATTGTCAGAGTGCAGCCACAGCAAATTCGGAATAAGCGTGATTCGAATCGCGCTATCACAAGCGATGCTAATGGACAATCCATATCCGCTGGTTCGTCCGTGGACATCATCGATCCGGATCGTCCTGATATCAAAAAGCGTGCCACCGTGGTTCACATATATCGCTCTTTCGTGTTTGTCAAAGCGCGCGAGACGGTGGAGAACGAGGGATATATGGTCGTAAAATCGCATAACGTGGCGTTAGTGGGAGGAAAGCCGGGACCGGTAAGTAATTTGCCCTTGACTGATGATCGCATCCATCGTCCCATACTGAATATATTGTCCTCACCAAAAGAACGGGATGTATCAGACTCCATACCAGAACTCTTTTCCCAATCGCGGTGCCTTCGGCGGTGGTTTCCATGGCCGCGGTGGCGGCAGAGGCCGTGGTCGAGGTGGACGAGACCCTCTTGTGTCGAAGACGGTGACAATAAGTGGCGGTGAATACAAAGGTTACCTCGGCATTGTAAAAGATGTGATGGATAACATGGCTCGTGTGGAGTTGCACACATCATCAAGAGTGATAAATGTCCCCAGAGGGCAGCTCTTGGTGCAAGGAGAAGCAGCGGGACGCTTTGGAAACGACTACAACAACAATAATTTCAACGGGTCATACAGTCGCTACGACAGCATCGCCACTCCCATGCATGGCTCGAAGACACCAATGTATCGCGGAGATGGTGGCTATACCCCTAGTCGCTTCCAAGATGGTGGCCGAACTCCTGCTTGGGATGCGGGAAGTAAGACACCCGCATATGAAGGAGGTGGTCGAACTCCAGCATGGAATGCTGGAAGCAGAACTCCTGCATGGGATGCCGGAAGTAAGACACCCGCATATGAAGGAGGTGGTCGAACACCAGCATGGAATGCTGGAAGCAGAACTCCTGCATGGGATGCTGGTAGTAGGACTCCCGCTCCTCTACGGAATAGCTCGTACGTTGTTTGCTTTACCTTGAGATACCCAACTGGGCGCTAAGCATTGATATCTATTTCTGCAGGCCTGATTATCAAACAAGTCGCATGTCATCTAACGGACAAAATGGTGGTTGGACACCAGCCGGAGGAAGTTACAATGATAGATACGATGGTGAGTGATCCGTAAGGCGGATGACAACGAAGGCGGCGTGCTGACAAATCTTTTACTTTAGATCACCCTGCACCCGCACGTGTCGAGTGGCCAGTAGCTAAAGTCGAAGTCAAACTCAAAAAGGGTGACAAGATTGGTACCATCACGGCTATCCAGAAAGCGGCTCGTTCTGCTACCATCAAGCTCCAGGGAGGTGACACCCTCTCCAACATCTCCTTTAATGACATTGATCCCGTACGGCCGAGGAGCAAGGATGACAAGGTCATGGTGTTGGATGGAGAGTACAAGGGTAGAACAGGAACGTTGATCAGCGCTGAGGAGGCAGATGCGATTGTCAAGTTGGCGGGAAGCCAGGATATCAGAATCTTCAACATGGACATGATAGGCAAGTACGTGGAGGGATAAACCATTAGGCTGAATGCGTTGGAGGGAGGGATGTCGTGCAAGCCCATAGATAGCCGGTCTTCCTTTTGGAGCTGTACATAGTGAAAAAATCAATGACACACCGCAATGGCAAGATGACGCAATTAATCCACCTTCGTTTGATGAAAAAAGTTACTTGCTGCAAACACTTGTTGAAGGCTTTCAACTCGACCCAAAAAACAACATGTCATCCAATCGATCGCAGGCAACGATTCTCAACAGTAAAATCTTATTACAAAATGCACATTCACCATCTAACTGATCTCCATCGCATCCCCTTCTACCACATCAACAAACTGCTTAATGTCACTCGACAGAGTCGCTAAGGAAAGAGAAACCACATGGATAAGCCAGCCAGTCATAATTTGAATGACAAATATCAAGGTACCTGTTGTCCCCCGCGGGAATTTGTAACTCTGCTCCTTGACACCACGCTCGTTGGGTTTGGAGTATCCCCGACGGTAGTCCACGCCACCCTTTGTGATGACGCAAACGTCGACATTACTACCGGAACCTAGATCATTGAAGATACCAGCTGAGATGGCATCTTTGACAAGTTCCATGGCTTCTTCACGCTGCATGAAAGAACCAATACCATTAGTCACGCGCTTGGAGATGAGTAAGCCTCAGGGTTTGATTACCTCCATATCCTTCCTCCACCTCGATTCAAAAACTGCCATTGCAGCTAAAGATCCACTTCCCATGGTCACAAACGGTAGTTTATCCGTACTTCCATGAGGATAGATGGTATACAGTTGGGGTCCCGTCACGTCAAAGCCGCCCAAGACCAGCGCACATCCAATGTGCCCCTGGTACCTAAACAGCATTTGTTTCAACATGGTCATGGCGGTCACGACACGGGACTCGCGGCCGGTATGAAGGCGGTGGAGTTCGAGTTTAGAAGATATCAGAGCGGTTGTGGCGTCACAGTCGGCAGCGGTACCAGCACCGCAGCAGTACATGTTGGGGGCAAGGTAATGGATCTTTTCGCAATTTTTGTCGGCGACGATAGGACCTTCGGTGGCACGAGTGTCCGCCCCAAGAACGAGACCGTCCTGTTTTGCAATTCACGCGGTAAGCATCGTCCTCCGAGAACAAACGTTCCTTGATATTACAGACGCACCTTGTACAAGCACCCACAGATTGTTGTTCCCGTTTTTGTGAACTTTGGCGCCTTGTATCCCTTGTCTTCCATCATAAGGTTACTGCATCATCGGGAGCAAGATGTGTCAGTGCAAAAGCATACAACGCGCAAAACAGTCGTTCTCTGCAGATAAGTAACGCCCATCAGCAACTATCCCAATCCTCACCGGTGGTAGTTTTCAAAATTGAACCCGCCCTTTTGGGGCTCGGCCTTGTTGATTGGCATTTTGGTTTACGGGATGGTGTTGGGTAGCCCGTAACGATGGGAAATGAAACCAACGATGCTGAAACTGTCGCGTATATAGCTCGTTTTAGTATGGGATAGCTGCGTCCAAAGACAAATGCGCTTGGCTGAAATGGCAGTAGCTCACAGAACGATCAGCGTGGGTTCAATGTTTCGTTGGCGTGCTTCCACTTCTGCAAGTAGATGACACGTCGCTTGAGGGATATTAACATTTATCACCCAAATATCATCTCGAGGTGGCTTGTCTGCTTTCATAAGCCGCTTTTTGGCTGGGCTTTTCGTTTTTATTTTTACGGTTTGATACTATGCTTCTTTACGATCCTTTGTAAATACTAAATGGTCCAATTGTCCATTGGTTGCTTCCGCCTTTTGCAACGCAAATCCTGCGTCAACTGCCATTTTCATAACTCTGTTGTTGTATTCCTTTGCTTGGTCAGGTCGGAGGTCCAGGATGTATCTGTGTGCATTAACATGATTTTTTCTGAGTACAAGCATCAAGCTTGAGTGATGAATGATATCGACTTACTTTGCAGTCTCCACAATCAGTGTTCCATTTTCTTGTGACACGCTTTCAGCGCTTAGAAGCCCACCCAAGTCATTTATTCGGTGAGCCATGGTGGAGGAGACGTATATGCGGTTAAAAAATCCTTCTCTACGCTGCAGCTTCGAAAGTGCAGATACGGTTACCAAATGCACCGTTGCTGCTGTTGATATGTAATCTGATGCCTCATTTGCAGAATCTGGCTGCAATTCTGAAATCGTCGCTTCTCCTTCGCTTAACCGCCCATTCTTCCATTCTTGAATCATTCCGCCCAAATTCCATTCCGCAATTGCCCTTGCGTTGTATTTCCGTTGTCCGTTTTCGGTCTTCAAGAGCTTTTTGGCCTCTGCATCTAGTCCAAACCCAAGAAAAGGACCAACGACAACATCACTATAGTATCCCCATTTTGGTAGGCTGGTTCCCGTCTGTGTATCTGGCAGTGCGGAAATGGTCGCCAGTGTTCGATTGGGATGCGTGGGAATGGACTGACGGATTGGGAAGGAAAGGCCGTGCAGGCGAAAAGATAGAAATTCATGAGATGTGATTGTGGGAGCATGATCTTTGAGCTTCATGTTCCAGTCCCAGTCGATGACTCCTTCTCGAGAGTCAAATCGTACTCCATAGTATCGTCGTAGCCTGGCGTCCCACATTTTGTCTAGCTCAAACGACTTCCATTTGTGGTTCCGCCAGAACTGAAAGACCGATTCCAAATCATCTCGCTCTCGGTATTTGAGAAGTGAGAGGTCGAGATGGATATGCGGTGTTAACGTTGGGGTTGCCGAGTTTGTTATTAAACTGAAAGCGACATGAATGTTCAGCACACATAGAACGGGGATATAATACATGGCATTCAACTTTACCGAATGTATCGCGTAGCAGTTTCTGTTATCTGCGCCGACGTCTGATCGCGCAGGAGGATGTTGCCGTAGATCTCAAGAAAGGTATCTATCCGATCTGTCTCAATACAAATAAAATAAGGACACTCCTCGATTTAAAAAAACAATCACCGTAAAAAAGGCAGACCTTGCAATCCAGCTTCATTGTCCCCAAAAATCACATCCAGCAATAACATACATCTCGCTAGTACCGTAATCTCGGATTCAACGACCCAAAACTACTTCCAAAAGTCCGTCATTCATCAGATATCTCCATCCAATCCACTGCAAACTGCCCAATGGCCACCTACATGCATTTCCCGTCTTCCATACCGCCATGCTCTCGCCACAGTCTTTATAATATGCCGAGCATCACTAGCGCCAAGGATCAGTACATTGAGAGGGGGTACTATGTTCTGTTAGGACGAATCTCAGATTGCTCGTCAGTCTGAACAAAGTACATACGATCGGTTGATGCAGTCAACTTGACGTCTTTGGCATCCCGTTCCCCATTGGCAGTATCTAACAGATGATATATCATGAGATTTCTCCAATGTCTGTAGCTTTCTTATCGAAAGATCTTACTCAAGTCTTGAAAATCAACAGCTCGAGAGAATCCCCAGACGGATGTTGTCCCGATGCCGTCCATGGTCTGTTGGTCAAGACGCTATTTCCCAACGGTTTCTCAAAGTTTTGGGGTGTCGCGATCGAACAAATCGCGTGTGGATAGATTGAACTCACGCGTCCAGAGCATGTAAGCGGCCGCGTCTCCGTTTCAACGAAACGCTCTCAAAATTCTTCAATGTCCTCGCCATCGACAACCCCACCAGTCCTCCTAACACCGACCCTCCTTCCCCTCCTGACCCACCTGGACATTCAAACCCTTGCCCTCCGAACAACCCAATCCGAACTCTACACTGAAATCGAGCACCTCTCAGCAGGTAAAAAAACAACCAAGCTTCAAACAGTAGTAACCATTTGGCCGCCAGGTTCCCAGTAACATAAACTATCGACAGAGCTCCAACTCCTCCATGCAACGACAACGCCTCCCATAGATCCTCAGACGCTCGCTGCGTCACAGAACCGGTTAGCGCTGTTAAAGAAGCGGATTACAAACATGCAGGGCGTCCTCAAGGGTATTAGTGAGAGGGTCGGGCGGTGCGAGAATATGTTGGCAGGACAGACGCCCAGGTGATGGTTATGATAGGGGAGGACGGTGATGCCCAGGCTTTGATCAGGATACGGATTGCATACAGGGCAGGCAAGGGTTTCAAAAGATATTGGAACGTTCGATGGTAATTGCACCTTGAGTATAATGTCGTCCCAACAGTGAAAAGCGCAAAAAGATTCTAGCAAAACGCAAATGTATTGACAAAATTACAGAAAAGCCCATCCTTCTGGCCAAACCTCGTAGGTGGGGTCGGTATATGTACATGCCCCCATTCCCTCTAAATCTATCTACTGTTTTACAGTCTTCCCCTGTTCAATATTCCACCCAAGAGCCAGGCCCGTTTCTGTTGCCTTTCCGATGATGATATAAATTCCCCCAAGGACTCTTTTGGTTTTTCTTTTCTTTTTTTACCCCATGTTTTTTGAGTTTTCTTTTTCTCCAGCGGCTCGTCCGTCTCATGCTTCTATCGCCCTCTCCTCCATCCCTTCCAACAACTCTTTTCCTACAGGTTGCGGAATCCCCACCCCTCCCTCCGCTGCATGCGCGATTCCTGTTCCACTGGCCCGTCTCGAACCGACTACTGCTTCGTCTTCTGGGGTATAGCCCCGTATCGCTGCTTTCATGAATTTGAGGAAGCGATGTCCGTAAAGGACGGGGTTGACCGCCGATATGGCCGCCTATGAGACGTATTTTAGGATGAGAACCATGAAGGGCACCATACCCGGATCGTAGAAACAATACATACGCGGTCATGACTGAAGCTTTTCCAAAAATGTTCTACTTTCTTTGTCATATCATACTTTGTAAATATATCAATGACGCCAATATAGTAGAGCTACAGGGAACAGGGAAAGATAACAAAGCTCAGTTACATTTCACTTACAAAGACCCTTGGGGAGCACAAGAACCTTCACACACCTCTTTCATCGGCTCATTATTCTCGTCCGACGCTGCAAACCCGCCGTCATCTTGATAGAATACACAATTTGTGCGTCTATAGAAAGGGGAGGATCGATCAGTGACGAGAGACGCCCAATGCACGGTCAGTATCCTGCACTTACTCTGACGGTGGCAGATCCGGGAGCCTGGCGTTGGACGGCCCCAGTTGGATGGGATCCGTCTCACTAAGCATGCGTCGTAGCTCGCGTTTATTGGGTTTCGTGGAGCCAACACTAGCCCCTCCAGTAGAAATGTGGGATTGGCGGAATAGGGACGTAGATGTGGGTTGGCGGCTTACAGATTCCGGATTGGGTTCGTAGACAGCAAGTGTCTTGTCCCGTATCTTCTCTTTGTTGCCGCGCTTGAGATCATGGATTCCGACGAGCAATGAATAATCCATAATCTTGTGTTTAATCAAAAACTAGGAGACAGAGCAAGTCAGGAATTGGACCATCATGTCGAGACAGAGAACCACGTATTACCTCCACGTCCCTCTCCAATTGCTCCACTAATAGTTGCCTCTTCTGCGGGCCCAAGTCCAGCTTTTTCTTACGATGCACCCAGTTCAGGTCCTTTAGCACCGCCCGTGGGTCGTCCTTGGCCAGCTCTTCGGGGTATTCTCGGCCTACGGTTGACCCCTTCAGGTCGTACATCTCATGTATATCCTTGTTTGGAGGGAAGACATTGCCCATGACTACGAAATGTATCTTGCGGTTCCCAGGCAGTTTGACGCGGTGTAGACCAAAAATCCGTGAGAGTAAAGTGTGTTGATTGACCCGTACGTGCTGTTGGGTAGGGCAAGTACACGTTAGCAGACTGTACACATGACGTGTGAACGATGGGAAAGTTACCTCGTAATAAAATCTCAGAATCTTTCGCAAATACTTGTGCTCGGAATGGTGCACAGTTTTGATGATAAATCGGTAATCAGAGGAGTAGTAGAAAAAACTTCCACTCTTGCCCGCGCTGACCAGCTCCGATAGCACATACTTTCCTGTGAGCGACAACTGTAATGCAAAATCACTGATGAGAGGTTCAGCTGTAAGATACTGCTTTGGAAGGAATACTCACCAGGTACTCTGCAGGATCAACATGAAATGCATCCCGAATACACCGAAAAACCCACGGTGCATAGTCCTTAAACTTAAAGTCATATCTGGAAGACGGTGTAAGTTCGTTACCAGTGACATCAAAGGTCATTTTATGCGCCGCGGTGAAGTCTTCCAACTGCAGCACCCGAGGAGGTTTGGCCTGACACCGTGAAACTGACACCCGAATCCCCGTTAACATGTCATACATCAGGACGTAATTCTCATGTCCTTCTTTGACAGGAGTCCCGACAAGCACCTCCTTCTCCGATCGCTGACGTGTAAGACGCCGTCCGATCTTTTCTGGTTCAAGCATCTCAGACCCAGATAGGTGCTTTTTGACCACAGATGAGCCACGCTTCCTTGGTGAAGAAGACGACGACGCTTCAATCTCGCTTAGCGGAATCAAATGCTTAGCTGACCCAATCTGTTCACCCTGGCGGGGTGTTCCAACAGAATGGGAACCAGTGCCTTTAATGATGGAGCGTGGCTGTGTTGGGATGGGGCCTGAGAAGGAGTTGGGACGTTTACGGGGATCTGCAGGAAGTTTGCGAAGGTCTTGGCGTTGCTGTTGCAGTGCTTGCAAAGCAGCCTGTGCTGTCATAGTCGTAGAAGGTGATGTCGCTGCTCTTGTATGAGAGCGTTCATCAGTGGAAACGGTGCTTAACGGGATGTCGGCTGCCGGGAGTGTGGGGGCGGACGTTGCCATGGGACGGTCATTGGGAATGCAGTCTGAAGCCTCGGTTGTGTTGAGGCCATCAATGGGAAGTTCTTTGAATGATACTCTCAAAGCAGCTGAGGTGGATGCCAGAGGAGTGGGAGTCGCGGGAGTGTTGGGATCCGAAGCTTGATTCGGAAGCGCTGCCGTAGCCACAGCAGCGACAATTGTTTCTGCTGCTTGCGGAGAGGCTAAAGCTGTGGTCATTCTGGTGACAGTCGTTCGGGACAGCCCAGAAATAGGCACTGAAGGGATATAGCGTTCAAATGAATGAACGAAGCCAAGCGAGATTGATTACTCAAATATATAGTGATATATAAGAGCTGCGTCGTCGAAAAAGAGTGAATTACGTGGGTGAATATGGTGAATCACCTAACGGCCGTAAGCGAGGAGCAGAAGCGGGGGGAGGGAACACGGGCGCACTTATAGGACGACGTTTGCGGGGGAGGCCTCGCTGGGGGTTTTTCAATGCGAACTTCTAACTGAAAAGTCCCGAGTAAGGGTCAGTTGAACGGAGACCCTCAAAACGCGTGCTCGTAGGCTTAAATAGCAACAGAACGCGGTTCTCCCAACTTTTGAGTTTAACGATTTCGACCAATTATTGGCCCGACGTGTCGGTTGACCCAGGGTAAGGTGTCGGAAGAAAAACGGCATTGTTATGATGATGTATTTGGGAGGAGACAAAAGATGCCAAATGACCAAATGACGAAAGAATGCGGGTCAAGGACGGAAGGCGAGCGGTGGCGAGCGCATCATGAGAAAATTCAAAGTGACAAGATCCAAGGGATATGGTCGGATTTCGCGGCATACGAGGTAAAGGAGATGTCCAGGGAGTCCAGATGTGTTTGTAAAAAGATAGATTCAACGACCAGGAAATCAATGCATAGAGATTCGTAACACCAGTAGGATGTTGGCAAGAGTAGGAGTGAGCAGTAGGATATATAGCGAAAAAAGATGGTTAGACTATGAGCAATCAAAAGCAGGCAATAGCATTTGCCTTGCAATCATTAATAAATCGTACCAAGATATAAGCTGAAATTGTTCAAACGTCCAAAGCAACGCAGATATGCAATTGGTCGAGTTTAAGAGTTTTTTTTTTGTTTGCGACCGTGAGGATATAGCGTAAAAAGAGTTGTTCGATAGCGTGGCGTATAAGAGGTCTTTTTTGAAAAAGGAAGAAACAGTAGCCTATGAGGTCCTTGATGCCAAGTAAAAGCGAAAAAAAAAGAGAAACGAAAGATGGTGGAGGACAATGGTGGTCGAAGAACTGTACAGGTGTTGGTTACGCCCGGTGGCGGAAATGACCAGCGTGCTGTTGGTGCGCTCAAGACCGCTCGGGTGCGCTTGAGAAGGAAGGAATCCGGAAGAGCCCGTAATAGTAATGTATGGGAGGAAATGGCACGAAAAGAAGGTTTTGTTGGACACTCGGCAAGCGGACCTGCCGCGCTTTTGATCTGCGCCTCGCCAGCGCACCAGTCAAAAGGAAGATGATTTTTCCCTTCCCTCCGATGATTGACAAGTTTTCTTTTTTTTTTTATATTTTTTTGGTTTGAACTTGCTCTTGGCAAATGGACGACGACGACGAGGACAATGAGTGAACCGACGAGTGGATTAACACAAGACAGCGGACATTGGAGTGGAGCAAAGAAGCGCCAAGACATGTACTCGGGATGGTGGCAGTATCGCCGCCCTTGGACGATAAGGCCCATCCACAGCAATGCAATGAGCATGGCTTTCAAATGAGGCCAATTGGGCACAAGGCCCATTCACAGCAATGCGATAAGCATGGCTCTCAAATGAGGCCAATTGGGCAGACACGACACAAAAGGCTTGTGAGGAACGGTAGGTAGCCAAAGGCTCGCAACCTGTTTATGGAGCAAGGCCAATGCCGACCATCTAGAGATTGGGTCGGCTACGCTCACAAGTGCATGCAACATGGATCAAAACGACTAAAGACAATTTGCCGCGACAGTTCACAACTGAATTTATTATTCTACGAGACAACATCTATTCGTAAATGAGCTTGTCCAAAGAACGCTCGTAGTTGAGGACACCCTCAGGGAACCACTACAACAAGAGAGACATCTCAACAGACTGCCATTAACATGCTTCCTACCAAAGAACCAAACACTCACCAAAGCAATCTCCTTCTCAGCGCTCTCAACAGCGTCAGAACCGTGGCAAATGTTCTTTCCGACATCAATGGCGTAGTCGCCACGAATGGTACCGGGGGCAGAGGCCAATGGGTTGGTGGCACCCAACATGACACGGCCAGTCTTCACAACCTCCTTACCGGCCCAGACCATACCGACAACAGGTCCGGAAAGCATGTAGTCGACAAGCTAATGAGGACAAGACAATATGTGGGCCCCGATCAATTTCAAAGAATTTCATTCACAGTAATATGAAGGCTACCACATACTTTGGGGAAGAAGGGCTTGCTGCTCAAGTCAGCGTAGTGCTTCTCGAGGTGATCCCGAGAAGGCTGGACAGCCTTCAAGGCCAAAAGCTTGAAGCCGCGGTTCTCGAAGCGCTTGATAATCTCGCCAACGAGACCCCGCTCGACCCCGTCGGGCTTGACCATGATGTAGGTACGTTCTTGGGCCATTTTGAACTCTTGTGATCGTGTTGCGAGCAAGATGGAAAAACATGCAGGAAGGTCAAAGCAGAAATTGTGGCCTCGTTGTTGACATGGAAACAATATGACTCATTAAGCACGTGATAAAGTGCTTACTCGAGTTTAATCCTGAACGATCTCGATTGCATTGTCAGAGATTAGTTTGTCGAAAGCACACACCATCTAGCCGCCAAGCAAAGCATGACACTTGAAAGCCTGCTAGCAAGTCTGACCGCAAAAGACGAACAACCTATTCCGGGTAGTTCTGCGAAATCTGGAGACGATGTCTCCGCGTTCTTGGCCGAGAATGACGCGGAACTGAAGAAGCTCATGCAAGAGTTTAATCGTAGAGTAGCGGCGGCGGAAGGGAGTAGCTCCGCATATCAGCCTGATGGACCCAGTACGGAGATTGTACCAGAACCAGGGTTTGTCATTAAGACGCATAACCAAACAAAAGTGAGCGACTGGCCGGCTGGACTGAAGGTAGATACACAAACCTGCGACGGATTTTTGAACGCCATCGATCATCACGACGGGTTGATCTAGGGACTTATGGTCAAATTCATCGGCACTACAGGTGTTTATCAATATTTGTCACAGTCCACATGTCCCCGCCCCCCCGCTTGCCTCCGACGAAGAGATCCGCCGGGCAATAAATGCCGAAGACAACGCCGCATACAAAGTTCCACTGAGTTTAAGCTCACCAAAGGCCGATCGTGACAAAAGTACGTGGAGAATACCTGAGTTCTGAATGATAAGCCATGGTGCTCACCGAAAATCTACTCAGCTGGCAAAACGTGCTTGGTGTTTGATGCGTGCGTCAACTCTGATCCACTCAATAAAGCATTAATGGATATGGATTTTAAGCTTTTTTTGATCGAACTGTCCTTGGAGTGGGTGGAAGAGAAGCACAAATTGGATCTCAGTAGAGGTACTTCGCATCAGCATGCATACCTGCCCAACATTCTATACAATATTAACATTCGAACCCCGCCTCTCACCTCCAGAATTCACCATCCCGAAACTAAGAAGCAAAGGCCCGCTCTCCAAGCACATCATCCGGCGCACCAAACGCCCTGTCATCGCCGAAGTAGATCCAAATCAGAAACCTACCCCAAAGCCCAAAGCCATCCCATCGGCATCCATAACCCCTATCGCCACGACATTTAAATCCAACAAATCGCAAAAACTACCACAACCCGTATATACTATTGTTAAAGAACCGCGTGAAGGTGACCCGGATTACTTGGTCGTGGAAGTGTCTTTACCGGACGTTGTGAGTCTCAGTATTGCACACATCAAAATCCTGGTCCGTCGGCTAACATTCAAATACAGAAAACGACCAAAACGGCCTCTCTCGACATTGAAGAGCGTCGACTCATCTTGTCGGTTCCTGATCGGTATTACCTGGACGCTCCCTTACCCTCCGCGATAGATACGCGAGAAGGCGGGGCTCAGTTTGATCGTGGAAGACACGTATTGACGGTCACCCTGAAGTGCTGATTAGACGAGGAGTTACAGGTAGTTCTGTACATATGCTTGTGTTGGGTTATGCATAACAAGATGGTGTGGCGAGTTCACTTCGTAAGTTAAACATGTGCAAACGTGGGCGGCTCGACACGCAGGCTGACTACGCAAGGAAGGAATCTGAAAAATGTCAGAATGTAATTGAGATATGATATTCAAACTATAGGGATACAAAATGGCTGCGTTCGAAACGCAAAACTATGAAATGAGGTCATCCCGCTCAGACCAGCCAAACGGTCCAACAAAGAAACACATGAAGCAACTTGCACGCACAAAATGACGCTAATGTACCCATCACCCTCTACCTCTTCCAAAGTACCCAATAACAACACCAACAGCCACACATGCCATCCACCATACGAGGTTCCACGGTAATTTTTTCAAAAAGGACATAACAGTCTGTGCAACTGGACCCCGGAGTTTCTTCTCAAGGAGCATTCCGACTATTTTGCGTCCTGTGGCACTGTAGGCCAGAGGAGGGTATCGCACGGACACAAGTTTCTCCAACCCAGCTGGGCGGATCATTGTTGAACGGGGATGGGTGTAGGCGAGGAATCCATGATGTCCGTGGTATTTTCCCATTCCAGAAGGACCAACACCGCCGAATGGCAGTTCACCGACTGAAAAAGGACGGCGACAGATTAGAAAACTTGCCACAAGAACAGAAGGTTCGGAATTGGCAACGCACCCGCCATGTTCATGAACAAATCGTTTACGATAGTGTTTCCAGAGTCCGTTTTAGACAGAACCGTAGAGATTGTCTTGTCGGATTTAGAAAACACGTACAACGCAAGAGGCTTGTCCCTGAATGGACGCAGTGGGCGTAAACAAACTGTGCGATATCAACTACTGCTCATATGGATTCCAAACATACCTAGACCTAACATACTGAATGCCCTCTTCTATATTCTTGATCTCAATGACCGGCAAAATGGGACCAAAGATCTCATCCTTCATAAGAGGGTTGGTATCTTCATCTTTGCCAACACCGGTGACGACCGTCGGCTCAATGAACAACTCATTCCGATCGCAGAATCCTCCCACCGCGACTTTACTTCCGGGAATTTTAAGCTGTTCGCTAAGCAAGCCGGAAAGTCTGTCAAAGTGGCGTTCGGCGACGATACGAGGGTAATCTTTACTTGAACGGAGCTTCTCGCCGTAGAGTTCGTTGAGGGCCGTCGAGCAAGCGGAGACAAATTTGGGGAGGACGTTCGGGGTAGCAAGGACGTAATCTGGTGCAATGCAAGTCTGAAAGACGGTGAGCTGCGGCCCAACCATCTGTGCAATTTTCGTCTCCTCGCTAAACACACCTGTCCACAGTTGACTGACTTGGCCCACATGATTCTCTTTGCAACAACTTGGGGATCAACGGTATCGTCGATAATGACTGGACTCTTTCCACCGAGTTCCAAGACAACGGGAGTAAGATGCTTGCTAGCGGCAGCCATGACGATCTTGCCAACCATTCCGTTGCCAGTGTAAAAGATGTGATCAAACTGCAATTCCAGGAGGCGCGTCGTCTCTGGAACGCCACCGTTGACGACGCGGACGCAGTTGGGATCAAGGTACTTTTCAATGAGGAGAGTCATGACAGCTGCCGAAAAGGGGGCGACCTCAGATGGCTGCGAAGAAACATGAGGATGCCGTCCTCTAGGCCAAGATGCATGCACTACAAGCTCGTACCTTGATCACCGCAGCGTTTCCAGCCGCAATCGCAGCCATAAAAGGTCCCAAGGTGAGCTGATACGCACTGATCGAGGTAGGGTCAGCTGACGGGGGACATGTTGTTTGCCCAATTCCTTTGCAAACTTACTAGTTCCAAGCACCAATGATCAAAGCCACACCAAAGGGCTCCCGTCTGATCTCGCAGCGGTCCAAGGCATGCACCAGACCAGCGTGCACACGCTCCGGCTTTACCCACTTGTCAAGGTTCTCCAACGCATCAACGATTTCATTCTTCAAGACCATCAAGTCAACAAGAAAGGCTTCGCCGGCAGCCTGTTGAAACCAGGGTCATGTCGGTACTACACTTTCTTTCACCGTCCTCATGAAGAACCAACCTGCTTCTTGTCCAGGTATGCCGCTTGACACAAAATGTCCTCATTCTCGTCTATCATTTTGTGGAGCTGCCGGAGCTGTTGTTTTCGCCATTTCAGACTTTTGGTGACATCCGTGCTGTATCCTTGACGGACGGCTTCGACAATCTACATATGTGTGTCAGCAAGGAATCGAGAGTCACTGTCTGCCGAGTTCCAACAAACTTTTTCAATCTGATCCACTGCAGTGTACTCGAGCGTAGGGATAGTCATTGTGATGGTGCCAGGTGCGTCGGAGGCAATCATGTTATGTCAAACTCTATTACTCCTGGGGAAGGATGTGTTGGAGACGGGGGGAAACTTGTTCGCAGCAAAAGAAATCTCTGCCAATGCCCAAGCCAACGACCACAACGACAACGACGAGATTTTAAGTGCAACGGACGGGCGAACCTTTCATCAGCAGTGTGGCTTGTATGCGGGTTGTAGCTATATTCGGAAGTGGTAAATGAGGCTGCGCCACGCCGGAGTTTCTTGGCGCTGAGTCTCCGCTGGTTGAGTTTTAAGGTTGGGGGTTTGATTTCAGGCATTTGGGGGTTGTGTGCCGAATCGGTGGGGAGATGGGCGCGACGGGAGGGGGTTGGAGGACAAGTTTACCGTGGGTTCCTGATGACGATGATGTGGGCAACAAGAACCCGCGATCGGAACTCCACCTCAAGGACATCAAGGGCGGGATGAAGGGCGACAACATTAATATTTCCATAAGATACAAATACAAGTACTAGTAACACGCTCTTTCAGAGTACAAGCTATGAAGAAAATACACCACTTTCACGAAAACCTTTGCAACTTTCCAGCCTTCTTAAACAGTGTCACCCCAGCCCGGATCGACACGGCTCGTTGGGCCAAAATCTGCTGGTCAGCAGGCACGCCGTCGACCCGGTAGGTTTTATCCTCTTGTAGTTCCGCGCAATCGGTGACTTGCCATTGTACGCTCCACAATTTACCAACAGCAATCGCTTGTGCCCAGTGGACAGGATCCCATGTTGATGTGGAGTAATCTACTGATCCCTGTTTTCCGCCAAGGAGTGCAGACATGGCTTGATGAGAGATGTCGATGCCGTTCAGTGGACAGCCAGGGCAGCTGTCGACGATTTGCAGCACGACGCGGGTGCCGAGAAGAGTGTTCGTAGCTGCGATGCAGGTCCCGCAGACGTTCTTGGGTGACAGTGATTGGAACTGTTGACTATTCTGTTGGGGTCGTTCCGTGCGGCCATGTGTTGCATGTCAGAAGATTTAGATGCTATCGTACGATACGTTTACAACATACCAATGCCGCAAACATGTTAAAGTTCTTTGGCACGAGGGGAGGTCGATCAGGAAACGTGCTATAACAAGCCCCGTACCATCCTCCATTCTCTGGTCCTATCGGTGGTGGGTCTAGTCCACCCTGAAGGGTCTTGTCTAGAAAACAGCGCAAGTCAATATGTTACAATCCAAACATTCATGAAAATAGCATGCTCCGAGATAACTGACATCCATCACCGTAGTAACTAGCGCTTCCCTGATACTGGATATCATACCACCGACGTTCAATCGAGGCATGGGTGGCAGCAACGCAAGTTATGAGGAAGCGAAGGAGCACGACAAGAGCAGTTGTATAAAACTTGGCTGGCATCTTTACTCGAAGACGAGATGAATCAATGAAGAGGTGTTTAGCTGCACACTATCTCAAAGTATCAGGAAAAACAGAGAAGGAGAATCCAATATTCGAGTCCGAGCAGTACGGCAGACGAAACAAAGTGGAAGAGGCACGCACGTTGAAGGAGGGGAGGGGGGAAACATTGTGCTCTTATAACAGTCTATCAAGTCCACCCACAGAACCCACAGAACCAAATTAAGAAACATAGATGACCCTAATCTGCCGCATCTATGCTGACCAACCACCTCCACTCATAAATATTCTACAGTTTTTTTGCCACTGTCCATGTCCAAAGCAAAAGCTCGTCCAGCTTCTGTCTTCTACGATCCCCAAGGGTAAAATCCCCATGCCGTAATCAATCCCGACGCTTAGTCAACGCGTTTTTGTTCGAGTCCGCTTTGAGTTGAAAGAGTCCAATGCTTACTCAAAAAGGAGGGATGACGGCATACATGTGGTGGAAGAAGAAGCGAGCGGAAAAGGAGGTGTGCTGATGGTGTCATGGGGTGGGTGTTGGATGGGCGTTTGTAGAGGGGGTGTTTAAAAACTGGTTGTTTGTCTCTGCTCTGTTGTCGCCTGTAAAGCATAACTCGCAGCGTCAACTACATCCAGTTACACTTTGCATACCATGTACTCCTTAATTTTGATTCCACTCTTGTTCCTCTTGTCACAATCCGTTTCCTGTACGTGCATCCAAAACGGAACAATCTCCGATGTACGGGCTTTTTGCGCGGATTGGGAGTCCATGTGCGCGGTCGTGTGCCAAGGAGGGCAGTCGATTATGGAGGTATAGGTTTTTACTTTCAAGGGAATGATTTTAAACGTATGTGCGCGGCTCATAACACGTCGATACAGTGCACACCAAACGACTCCAATCCCTTTGGTCTCACTCTCAATTGCAAATGTCAAAGTCACGATCTCACCAACACAACACTCGCCGCGCTGATTCCCGGAACCTGCTACACCCCCACAGCCACTAACCTGATTTCCAAGCTCCCGAAATCCAGCGGTCCAACATGGGGGGATGTGGGGTTGGCACAGGTGACGGTATGTGATCCCATCGTTGAAGACGGGACAGAGTGCCACCCTGTTCAGGATCGGCCGAAATGTTCGGGACGGAATTTTGTCCAGTGCATTCGTGAGTATGGATGGTTTTGTGTTGAGCGTATCATACTGTATAATTAAAAGTCTGGGTCTGGATAGCATCAACACCAACAACGGGGCGCTGGCTCAACATGGAGTGTCCGGCTGACAAGGCTTGCATCTCCACTCCGGGAGGGTTCACATGCGAGTCGGCATCCAAAAGCGCCTGTCCGGTGGAGGAGGACCTGTCACAAGAGATGGTCCACGCAAGAGAAAAGAGAAAGCTGCCATTGTTGTTGGCGATGAGAGGGGATGCTAGACCAGGTCCGGCGAGACTTTACGAATAAACGAAATAGAGTTTACAAATGTACAAAGGTCGTCCTTAGTTGTAAACAAATGATAAATAGCTGAAAGAACCACCACTTTCTGTCATCACGCTCTCTAATTCCTATTATCCTCCACCTCGTTATACACAAACTTGACCAGCCGATATCTAATCAAAAACGCAAGACACGAACACAGAGCCTGGACAATCATTATAAAGGTAGCCAACCGCCGCTCGGACATAGGTCCGAACTTGACCAATAAGAGATTCATGAGCGTGAGGTTGTTGGCTTGCACGGCTTCACCTGTTTTGGGGTCGCGTCGAATGTGAACGAGACGGAGGGTTTGAAGAATGCGGATCATGAGGCGGCCTAGTTTGCCAGTTTTGGATAGAGAGCACCATGTGGGTTCCAAGAGTTTGGTGGAGGAGTTGAAACTGAAAAAATCTTAGTGAGGGACGCAATACGCATGCAATGTTTTGCAAAGCACTTACCTAGGCATCCGATGCCTCGGGCACTCCACAAAATGAAACAACTGAGGGCACGAATAAATAAAGTTGAAAATCTGAGGCACCATAAAAAGCAAGACAGTTTTGCTAAAGTTGCCCAATATCCCGACTACAGCAAAGATCATTCCTGCAAAGTAGCAGAGTGTATCACCCCCGAATGCACGTGCGGGATACCTGCATCCTACCGTCAGCTCCAAATCACAAAATTCACCGTATCAATACGACACGCACCAGTTGTGCTTCAAAAATCCCAATGTCACTCCAATAAAGGGAAGAACAAAATACAGTGACGTCAAATGGGCTTCGGTACGCGCGGGATTGCGATGCAGTTGAAGGAAATCGTTTGCAGCGATCGACAGCGCAATGACCAGGGACTGCCCGGCTTCCACGCCATTCACACCAGCTAGGATGTTGATTGCGTTCGTCGAAAAGATGGCCAGAGCAGCCATAAACGCATAGTAAAAGACGCCTAAAGAAAAGGAGTCAATACTTGATCACAATGTGTATAATCACTGCACGTACCAAGATGTAACATTTTTTGCCCAAATAGGGATCGGAGCGGGATAGGCACGACAACATCTGTTCCACCATATGTAACGCAGTAGACCATGAGAAGCGGCATAGACGCAATCAAGGGCAGCCAGATCTTGACCCGCCATCGAATATCGAGCACATCATCCGCAAATCCCAGAAACAGCATACTCATGAGTGACAAGAGTCCACCCAGAAATTGTGCAAACTAGAAAGAAGTCAGGTAAGGCGGATAGATGGAGGCATGCGAATGCATATACCTTGTTATGTGGAAAATCCGCCAACGCGTACTCTGAATCCCGAAACCATCCAATGAAAGGTACTGGAATAAAAACAAACATGACGATAAAGTATACGACGCCAGCGATCGCGCCCATGCTCTCTGGTCTGAATCCAGAAGTTAATACCCATCCCAAAATATTTCCAAAAATATAAAAACATACATGAGAGGTCTCCCCTCCTTCAACAAATCCTTCCCGGACCGTCCATGAGCTATAAAAACGTCGCTGACGAGCGGGATCGCTTTGTAGGTACCCAGGCCGGCAAGAACCGAGAGACAAAGGGAGACGACCAGGGGGTTATGTATCCCCGCGACCATGACCGCCATCAAAAGACTGGGTGGGCCAAACGCCCATACACCCTGGTTCATCTTGCCCGTCGATAATTCACAACGGAACCTGACGAGCTCCGCATGTGATGTTGTCGTGGCAACAAGGCGACCGTCCTACTAAGCCACTCTGGTTGGGCAGTTGGAACGGTCCGACGACGACGGGCTCCCCGGCAGATTCCATTTGTTCCATCAGTGCTTTTTGAAGAGCCAGAGTTTATTGGATTGTCGGTGTTTTTTCCTGCGAGTTTGCCAGGTTGCTTTGTGGGATTTTAACACGTTAGTCGTTCTTTGCAGGTTGCATTTGGGCTTGTTTCCGGTGATATTTGGGTATCGGTGCACTAACAGTACGCACCAAGATGGTGAGTTTGTTTCCTTTTCAAAGAGTGCTAAAGTCGCAACTCACTATTTGACATTCAGGCAGCGGGCACTGCACTCACATTTGACACCCAACACGAGGACCTGATAGTACGTTGAACACATTATGCGTAACTCTAACAACCAAAGATATTGACACCCCGACCAGCACGATGCTCAGGTCGATTACTATGGCAAGCGACTAGCGACCTGTTCTTCCGATCGTACGATAAAGATTTACGAAATAGAGGGGGATGCCCATCGGTTGGTGGATACTTTGCGAGGGTATGTTCCGCCCAAACCAAATGATATGACAGGCGAATGAGATGCTGATGGCAAAACAGACACGAAGGCCCCGTCTGGCAAATCTCGTGGGCACATCCTAAATTCGGGAACGTCCTCGCGTCTTGTTCGTATGATTCCAAAGTGTGTGTTTGGAAGGAGACGAATGGGCAGTGGTCACGGGTGTGGGAACATAAGAAGCATGGAGCTTCGGGTACGTTTGAGCTGGCAGGTTGAGTGTGCGCGCAAGAGCTCACTGTGGATTTTGTGTCTAGTGAATTCGATTGCATGGGCGCCGCATGAGTTTGGGCTGACGCTGGCGGCTGCGTCATCGGATGGAAAGGTGTCGATTGCATCCTGCAAGGGTACGTTTCCTCATTACCCCCATGTCGGACAAAACGTTCATAACAAAGCGCTATAGATGACGGTACATGGGACGTGAATGCCTTCCCGGCTCATTCGATCGGGTGTAACTCTGTGACGTGGGCTCCGGCCACCACACCGGGAACACTGATCCAAGTCACCGGCGCCGCCCCGCCAACTCTCGTAAAACGGTTCGCAACAGCCGGATGCGATAATTTGATCAAGATTTGGCGGTGCGTATGTTTTATGGTCATCTTGGGGTGCATGCTTTTAATGTCGTTATGGCAGAGAAGAGAATGGACAGTGGAAGGAGGACGCGACTTTGGAAGGTCACACTGATTGGGTTAGAGATATTGCATGGGCTCCCAACATTGGATTACCTACCAGCTACCTCGCCAGTTGTTCTCAGGTACGCCTGTACACCTATCCCACGTCATCTTTCCCCACCGCATTCCTTAACACATTAAAACAGGACAAGACCGTTCTCATTTGGACACAAGAAGATCCCAAAGCCCACTGGTCTAAACGCCCTTTAAAAGCCGACCCCTTTTCCGATGTCGTCTGGCGCGTCAGTTGGTCAACCAGTGGAAATATTTTGGCAGTGTCGTGTGGGGATAATAAGGTGTCGCTTTGGAAAGAGAATTTGGATGGGGAATGGGGGGTTGTCGGGTCTGAGGTTGAGGGCGTTGCGCAGTAAATTGTGTATTCAGACCGTCAACAGTGGTTTCGCTTCCCATTCCTTTTGTTTTTGCATTCCTAAAGCCGTACAGAAAATTTATTGAAAATATAAAGATGTCCTAGATATGTAAATTGCTATCCAATCTATGTAACCTAATCAATTCTATGCACACATCTAAACTGCTCCACTGGTTCTAACCTTTTTCAACCCAACATAATCCCCCTTGATGCCTCCCCTCTCAAGCATTTGAGCAAAAGTTGAGCGAACCCACTGGCGAGTGGTCACTTTCCAACTCAACCTCCACAGACTCCTCACCCATCCATTTTCAGTTCGTCCCCACCCTCCTTCGGCTCTTGCGTCCGTCATGACACGCGAACATGGGCCGATACGGAGGCTATCGAACTCGCGGGCAAGATTGCCGAGCGCCGTTTCGGTGGCTGTGTGATCGTTGCTTAGGTGTTTTGCGATAAGTTTAGCCAAAAGAGCGGCGTCTGTGATGGCAAGACCTCCGCCGACGGAACCATTGGCATTGGTGGCGACGGGGTGAGCAGCGTCACCAATGAGTATGACGCGTCCGGGATGAAAGTTGGGTGAGGTGGTGCTTTCCGGGTACTCTTGTGCCAAGTCCAGAATGTCTTGTGCGTAGATTGAACCTGGGTCGGAATGCGCAATCAGAGATAGGAGAGTGGTAGGGAGTGAAGGGTGTCGGGAGACAAGGGAGAGAGCGAGTCCTTGGGCTCGAATGTGAGAGAGGCGGGTGACTGGATCATTGGGGGCGGGTGGAGCGAGTTTGGAAGCCAAGAGTTCTTCACGCTGGAGACGGAGTTGACGTTCAAACGCCGTTTCCATCCTCTTGCGGGTGCGGGGGGTTGTGGGAGGTGAGGAGGGCGCAGAGGTAGGCGGAGTGTCCAGCGAAGCGGCCTGGAGGCTGGTTGTGATCGAGTGGACGGCGGTCTTATCGCTCGAGACGCTGGGAACGGGGGAAGCGCTCCGGGAAGAATGGCCACTGGAAGGGCCGCTAGAGGCAACATCTGTGGAGATCTGCTCCAGTCGAAATGGGTCTGTCGCGGACGACGACGCCTGCCCCATTTGTCTCCGCTCTTGTTCTTCCGTGGCAAATTGGGTAGTGTGGAAGTGAGGTTCAGGTTGCGCAACAACAAGATTCCATCCCAACATGTCGTTGCCGAGATTGTTGACCCCAAAAGCGACTCCGCGCCCAACAATCCCTACCGCGTTTCCGTCCGGGCAAAATGCTGTCAAGTCACTCATCTTGGATTGTGGGATCGGGTTCCCGTCCGCGTACTCTGTGGGAATGTCCAAGGGAGGATGGGAAAGGTTGGCGATGCCGTATACAACGGCTGCACCGGCATGCTGGGCAGGGTACCGATTGGAACCGAGAAGCTCTCTCACTTTAGAATGAAGACCGTCGGCACCAATGAGCATGAACCCTTGTTCCACCAGGCCATTTGTGAATTTCACCGTTACTTTTCCGGTTGACGCAGAGATGAGAAACGAGTCGAGTTCGTATCCGAGATGGAGATCGGGGACGAGTTCCGCGTAGCCTTCAACATGGAACCATGCGTCTCCCCACGCCAGATCGGCATCAATGCCTTCTGGTATGCCTTCAGGTGTGTTACCTTGAGCATTGTTAGCCGGGGTTGGCACAAAAGAGCCATCGAGTAAGTCGTCTTGGATATCCGACAAGGCCAACAAAAGGGTGCGGATCACATCAACCTTTCGAATACCAATCATAGCGGGGGTACCGCCGGCCGTGTTGCCAACTTCTGGGTCCTGTGTCTGCTCCTTTTCTGGCAGGCCAGTGAGAGGATCGATGGGGGGATAGTGCACCAACAGCTCATTTGTGTCAGCGTCCACGGCCTTTAAGTTATCAATGGGTGTGGCAATCCGTGAGAGGCGTTTTCCGAGCCCAAGCTCCAAGAGCACATCAATGGCCCAGCGCCAGAGGATCCAGTGGGAAGACGTATTTTCGCCCGGATAAGGTGAATTGGACGCTTCGTAAATGATTGGCCGCAAAGTGAGACCTGTGAGCGCGGCTACTCGCCTGATGGCAAGTGCGGCCGTGAGACCGGCGACGCCTCCTCCCATGATGAGGACCTTGTTCTCCTCCCCCTTTAGAGGGTGAAGCGGTACGTCCGTTTGCTCTCCCATCATTCTTTCCGCCGTTCGTCGTTGTGCCCAACAGGAGAAAAGATAGTAGCGAAAAGGCTACCAAAACGCTGGGCGGAGATCTTGCCGCATATCATGTGCTATCATGTGACCGTGGCTCAGTGTGGCGCATGAGAGCTGAGGTTCAAATTGCAAGCAAAGTGATCCAAGCAGATCATTTGCCTCATCCTTTCCTTCCCGCATAGATAGCACCACACCCGGCACACCATTCTAGCAGCCATTGATCAGGCATGGCATAGGTGGAGAAGGTGTGATTCCCGCAGTAGAATACAATGCCAGACTTGCTGAGAGAAAGGCAGGAAAGAGATCTGACGGATCAACAATCGCGTCACAGACTTCCATATTCATCGCTTGGCTCCAGAAGGCAGGCGCTTTACTCCTTCTTGTCTTTCCAGCCAAGCAAAGTTAAATCTTGGGTCTTCAGGCGACATTGCATCCTTGATGGTGCTCCTAACGTCAAACATGGGTACTATTCACTCTATAAAGCAATATGGTTCCAAACTCAGACATCGATATGCCTGTGCTTGGAATGAATGCTACCTGTGTCAATCACTGCGGTGATGTAATCGTGTGAGTGATGCAGCACACCGAGGAATCCAGAGTGCTTCTTTGCAATTCTGTCGTAATACAATTGTTCCAATGGCCTCCGGAACCCCAGCCATGGTGAAGGGCTCTTTGTAAATCTTCCAGTATTCAATCAGATAATTCAGATATGCGATCAGCCCCTGTTTCTCTGCCCGATTCTCCACCATGTATCGGATTTAAGCAGGTCCTTGGCAAGCTTTAGTAGTTCCATGCTTGAAGGAAAAGCCAGAGGATCCTAAAGAAGGTTTTCGGTAGTGGGACGAGAGGCAAGGTGAATCGGTTGGGGTGAACCGAGGAGGATTTCGGGGCGCACGCTTGAGTGATCAGTTCAGAGATGCATGCGGCCGGGTTCCTGTTAATCAAAAGTTGCGAGTTTTTGAGAGCTAGCTTTGGGTTGCGATGTCGCTTGCGGGTGTATCGGCCTGCCGCGACTTTTCTCTGATGATGTCTTTCTTTTATACACAAAACTTCTTCTACCTAAAGAACTGCTATCTACGATCCCTTTCTTTTGTGGCAGCGGAGCCAATATTTTCTGTCTCGGGCACACGCTCCTGCTTGATGTGGTTCGCTTAATGCATCCAGTTGTGTCTGATGGATCTCTTTCCTAATTGACCAGATATTCGTAGTGCTTTGGTGAACTCATGCACCGGAACGGAATTATCGGGCGCGGTACCCCTTGATAACGTCCGTTGCGCACCTGCTTAGAAGCGCGATCAGGTGCTTCGGAGCGACTTGTCTTGGTTGCATGAAGCCTCAAGCGACATTGATGGTCCTCTCCGTCGCTACTTCCCCCCTTCAAAGAGAACGCGCCGGCACCCTTTTGGGGGCATCTGTAGCATTGTTCTACCACACCCGAATGTGATCGGTGGGGAGAGCTTCGTGGCCGTAGTTGTCGACGACCCAAATGATGTAGGCTCGGCCGCCGACGTTGGTGCAGAACCAGATCTGGTCTGAAGCGTCCGCGTCGATCGTTCCTGGGTTCACCGCGTCGGACATTCTGGTTACGTAAAGGGCCGTAAAGGATTCCGCGGCCCTTTTCAGTCTTGATGCACGAAAACTGTAGTTGGCGTACTCGGAATGCGAGGGGTTGAGGTATTTCACGCAAAAATCGGCCACCCCCGCCAGCTTCAGCAGCAACCCTCGAGCGGCAATCGCCGCAAAGCCGTGGGCTGCGCGAGACGGCCAAGAGGTGAAGGGTGCCGTTTTGGGGGTTCCGTTGGCATGTTGCGGGAAGCCGGCGTCGAGCCAAGCCGCGCAGGGGACGTCTCGTGCCGTTCTTTCAAGCTTTTTTCGCGTCGGCAACCATCCCCGCCCCCGCTTCTCCGCCATCGGTGGCCCTGTTGTAGGGTTCCGCGATGTGCGCTGCGAGGGGCTGGCCCACCGCGTATGGTCTCGTGGTCCTCTCAAACGGCCAGTATTTGTATCTGAGAGTTGTCAGCGGTGTGTTTGGGTCGTTCTGAAGCGCTCGGATCCACCCATCGACCCAGGTGGCCATCTGGATGCCGAGCCGCTCGATTGATTTCGGACCCTCGAAGCTGTTTCTCGAATACATCCAAGGGTAGCCGTCGTCGTGACGCGAGGCCTGTTGCGCTGCGGTGGCCATCTTGGTTGTTACGGAGACAAAACAATTAGCGCGGTAAAGAGAAGAGAAGGAGCGGTGGTTGCGCTGAAGAGCGGGCTAGTAAATGATGAAGAAAACAAAGGGGGAACCCCATGGGGGGTGTCCTTTTAAGCTTGCGATGGTCGGATTTTGACAGTTGGAGCGTGCGTAAGCCCCGATCGAGAGGCTTGGCGTGGCTTTTGGTGTTGGAGATGCGCTACGTAATCGGTGAGTCAGCTGCCGTGGGC
Source organism: Spizellomyces sp. 'palustris' (assembly GCA_006535965.1). NCBI lineage: Eukaryota > Fungi > Chytridiomycota > Chytridiomycetes > Spizellomycetales > Spizellomycetaceae > Spizellomyces > Spizellomyces sp. 'palustris'. Next base: position 168,976 of record QEAR01000024.1, on the reverse strand, counting down.
GGTAACTCGAGTATGGGGTTTTCTCGGTGTCAGCAGCGGTGGTGATGAGCAAGAAATCCTCTATCAGCCAGCTAGTGGGCGCGCTCCGATATCCTCTGCTACGTCCCATGTCCATGTTGTATGTTCTTTTGATCAAAGAATTGGCATAGCAGTTTTGAGAGGCATGGCTCTATGATGGCTCCCTGCGTTCCCGCTGGAAAATCGGGATCACCTGGAGTGATTAATGCGCAATGTTACACTGTGCAAGCGGAGGATATGATAATCGACCTGTAGGGGCTAATCTTGAGATTCCACTGGTTGCTGCTTTCTGTTTATGGCAGGGTGCGCAAGAGCGTTGCGCTGGTGGGTCATTTTCCATTGGTTTCGCAAAGGCTTCGGCTCGTGGTGAAGATTGCTACTGCCCGGTCATTGAAAAAGGCAGATCTCATTGTCGATAGCATTTGAATCTTTATAGTGATGGGTTTGATCGAAGCACAAGCGAGCTTCATGTTTCAGTTGCTGTTGTGTGTGTTATGCAAACCCGGAAGACAGATATGGATAGTTAAACTCTGAAAACAGCGGATTCATGCGAAGCTTTCGAAGGCATCATACATGCCATGCCGTACTTGGGACGAAATTTCACATGTAAGTCGCTGGTAGTCTTGTGTATGGATGCTTTTTGAATTTAAAAGATTCCTGCAGGTATTTAAAACATAGTCGCAACTTTAATCGCATAAGCTTTTCTTTCAAGCACACCGTACACAAAGGGATATGCGCACTCTTCCCCCACAGACATACATTATTACATTGTTTGTTAGTATGGTGATCATTCATTACAGCTTGAACAACGTCTTTTATGTTGCCCATCATTTTCGAAAGAACCTCTCTCTGACATCCCTACCGGATTACCGCGGACTGTTTCGCAGGCTCTCACAAAGAAGGCCTCTGACTTGCTCCTTGAATAAGGTCACACTTGGATCCCATGAGAGCGTTGAATAAGGTGTAAAGGCACAAGACGGAGGGCGGAAAGAGAATAGTAGCACTTGCTTGGTCCTTTTGGCACTTGTCGGAAGTGGGCGGCAACACGGTCACCGTCCTTCATGAAGTTGCTTCTGAAACGAAGATCGTTCATATTTTTAAAGCGTCAAAGATAATAGAGAGTTGTTTGTGGATGGTAGCGATATTTGGAGTGACAATGGTCGTTAACTCGATACATCGGAACTTCCTTGACGATAAAAGGTTTCGGCTTCCGCACACAAGCCACCTTGGCAAGGTCTACCATATAACTGGCAATTACGAGAACTACCTTTCGGGATCGTTCTCAGTGTTGCGGATTTCACTCGTCGCCCTTCTCTTGAAAGCGTTACCGGGAAAGAGTCCGTTTATCACATGGCCGGCCTAATAACCTCGTCTGAAAGGACCAATGAGTATTGCTGAAAGCATCTAGCTGCAGACAGATATGCCTGGTCTGACATCGTTTACCTCTTTATACCGAACTTAGTTGTATTCGTCTAGCAAGGTGTCCGCACTTGATATAATTGAAAGCTTTTCCCAGCCCGGGAACTGCCTTCCGGTTCCATACTCATCAGAGTATAACCGTAGCAGGATGATCCTTGGTCAGCTGCTGCTGCAACATCTGATAGCTGGTAGGTGATCTGTTGCAGCGGTGCATTTTGTATGAAATTCCGAATATGGGTGTGGTACCGTCTCGACCTGGATCTTTATCTACTACATTGATCATCCCGTGTGATCCTCTGGTTGCCGTCAAAAAAGATTTGCAAGCAGCACACTGCTGGAGGTAATCGAGTTCAGTGAAAATGGGTGAAAGTAAAATCGCTACCTAGTTTCTGTAAGCATCTAAAATTGGTATTTACACCTCTTGGGAAGCAGCTCAATATCGTTACTTACCGACAGTCAATTTGATAATCAACTGCCAAGGCCCAATACCCAGTAGGGCAAGCAAGGGGAACTATATCTGGACACCTTTTGACGACATTGTACTATGCTTGCATTGCAAAGGGCAATAAAATATCCTTCCTTGCGTGAAATGTCAACGAGACCAACCCTACTAATAAGCAGTCACATGACTATAGAGATTCACTTGAACAAGTTATCTGACTCGATAGATTGAGCTGCTACAAAAAAGACGTCAAAGAAGCCAAAGCTTTCCTGGATTGCATCGTTTCTAAAGCGATATATCACACTGCACACCCTGGGCAATAGCGGGTATCGATGGGCTACAACAAAAGTCATTCACGTCCGGGAGGTCCCTGCGATAAACACTGCATAATGCACCGCGCTCATGCCGCCAGATTCAGGGAGCTTACCTGATGGCATAAAGTTTATTTTCCCTGAAGGGTATTGAAGGGTACATTGGGTTCCATTTCTTCCATGTAATCATGTTCACAATAAATAAATCATTGCCGTGAATGTCACAACCATGACCCAGCCGCTAATGTCCATCCGACAAGAGGTGCTAGAACACGAGATGACGCCCGTCCGTCGTTTCATCGGTAGCTTCCCTTTCTTTCCTTGGACCCTCCGACTTGACCCCCCATTCATCATCACAAAAAAAAAAAACAAAAACGAGCCTTCCGCAGCCCTTCATCACATGGCACAAAGACCTTCGCAATGCTGACTAATATTGCATAAGCAATGGCACAGCCATGCACTCAGCCATAAGGTGCGATTTTTGCCCTCAGCCGCTGCCTTTGTTGTTTTTTCCTTCTGTTTTGTCGGGGGTGAGATTTTCCATTTTAAAACGGCTGGGATCAACGAAACGGAACTTGCAGCTCGGCATGACAATGACAATGGCGACGACTCACTGGTGGTTCTGGCTCCTGAGTGCGTGCTTGCTATGGACTGTACAGGCAGACATCCCAGTTCCCCTCGGTATCCCTGACCCAACATCGCTCCAAAATCACAAGACCTTTTACCAGGACGCTGGTTACAAGCACGCCCTTCACTGGAGCATTGAAAATGCTGGAACTCCCAACCAGACGCTGCACGGTATTCTCGAACTGAGTGGGAACAATATGAAATGGGCTTGGATTGGGTTGGGTTGGGGACGAACTATGCTCGACGCTCAGTTTGTCGTGTGTCATCAGCTCGCGGGTCAGAGCATTGAAATGCACGAACATGAGTCGACCGGTGCTTACAAACCCCCGGTAAGTTTCCACACCGAACGTGGTGAACTCATTGCCAACATTAGCTAGTGGCGAGTTGTGCCCTCCATATAATTTAGTGCCACTGAGCAAGAAAAAGGAAAGACAAACTATGGCGAGCAAAAAGGGACATGCGACCGCATCTCGTGAGCAAAAGGATGCCGCTGTGGTCGCATGGGTGAACGGTAGCACACTCCATCGGGCGACCATGGGAAGGAAGTAGCACTTTTGTTCAATACCGCCGCACAGGACTTGGTTGCAATTAAACGAAGCTAGCGAGCATGATAGTCACAAGTGAATGCTGGCTGTCGCCGCATTCTCTCACAACATCTCGACAGGGTGGCCGATTCTATTACAATCCATTCAATTTTGGCATCTCCCACGCAATCTCATGCCTCTTATTCTCCTTTTATTTTGATCTAGCAGTATCACAACTACGGTCCGCAAGTCACCATTCCTATCCGTGGTGCCTTCAACAACAACACATTGCTATGCGAATTCAACCGAACGACCGACCCAAAGGACGGCATTCACACCAACCTCAACCTGAACAGTTTCACCGATGTCCTCTGGGCATTCAACCCCAATTCTCCCAAAAACTATGAGGGAAAATGGTTCTCGTACCATGAAAAGGACCATCGCGGGGCGGCTCAGGCGGATTTGGTCGGTGGAAGCATTGTTGCAATCCCTGCAAAATCCATTGAACGCAAACAACTTCACGGATTCGGCATGATGGCCGTCTGGTTGGGGCTCTTTCCCTTTTCGATTTACTATGCTCGTTACTTGCGCTCCACAGTCGGATGGCTTTTTGTCCATCTCACCCTCCAAGTCCTCGGCATCGTAGGCATCATTGCCTTCTTTGTCGTCATTCTGACCGAATACGTCGCTTTGAGCCGACCACACGCCATCCTCGGATTGATCCTGATCAGCTTTATTGCCGTCCAGCTCGTGCTCGGCATATGCAACATTTTAGGTCTGTCCAACGAAGGCTTGTCACGGGTTCGCAAATGGGTCCGCCGGTCCCATAATCTCCTTGGTGCTGCTCTCATCCTCACCACCGTCGCGCAGGTCGCTCTCGGCTTGGAGACCTTGTTTCCCTGGGTAGAGCCCCGCGGAAAGGGCGCATGGGCAGCCTACTTTGCTCTCGTGGCGTTTTGGGTAACTGCTTTCATAGGCACCGAAGCCTTCTTCTGGGTCAGTGTCCGTCGCACAGATATCGGACTGCCGAAAAAGCAAATGGTGCAAACATCAGACAAACCTCTTGCGGCCAAGGTGCAGCGCGGAGGAACTTCTGTGACCCTTACTGAAACGTCGATCCCGTTGGATCACACCCAAGTGCGCCCGGATATGCCTAGGTTTACGTGGGCGACTTTGAATCAGGCTGTTATGAATGGGGAGCTCTTGGTCGTCGCCAACGGACGCTATGTCTACTCTATTGCACAGTGGATGACAAGCCACCCTGGTGGTCAACTCATTCTTCATGCTGTGAACGGAACAGACATTACCAATGACTATGTAAGTAGCCGATCCATCACCCTCTGCACTTATTGTTTACTCACATCCTTCCAGTTCCACGAAGCAGGCTTCGATGCTGAAGAATTTGTGCCCAAACCTGATGCACCTGCCCAACGTGCCGAACGCACTCATGCGACTCTTCACCGCCAAGCTGCCTCCATTGCCAGCAGCGAAGTTACCACCGGCTACAGACAATCCAGCATTGTCCAGGAAATGAAGCTATCTCCCCTGATGGCGGAGAGAGACTGGCGCTTGGTCGTCCGCTCCCGTCGGACCCATGTACATACTCGTCTCGCGATCCAAAAACTGAGCAAAATGCTCGTGGGAGAGCTTGTCCCGGACCTGGACCAACCTTACGCGAACTTTGACGCAGATGCCGCCAGTACGGGCCGCACATTTGATCCAAATGAGTATCGTCGGTACGCTCTCGTCGAAAACACTCCCATAACCCAAGGTGCCTCCATTTACAAGTTCCGATTCTGTCTGTTGTACCCCTACGATGTCCGCGATGGCGAGCCACTTGGCTTCTTCCCTGGACAAGCCATTGAAATCCAAGCCCGCATCAACGGCCGTCTGATCACGCGGTTCTATTCCCCGCAGACAGACGGCAATCTCTCCGTATTTGAGATTGATGTCAAGATTTACCCTCACGGCACAATGACACAGTATCTCGTTAAACAAAAACCTGGGGACCGTCAATTCAAGATCCGCGGTCCGTTTGGGACGCCCCTCGTGAACCCCGAGCGACCCCTCCACCTGGGATCATCGGACTGGGTGCCCCGTCAACTGATCTTCATTGCGGGTGGAGCGGGCATCACACCCTTTTTGCAATTGATAAAGTACCTCCTCCTCCCTGTTTTGGAACCCCTCCGCGTCACTACCGACTATGCGGCGACACTCGAGGACGAACTGACTCTTAATAGAGGTGACAAAGTCCTTGTCAAACATCACTACTTTGATGGATGGGGAATTGGTGTCAACCTCCGTACCGGCATGGAAGGCGCCTTCCCGCTCACTGTCACCTCTCCCCGCTGCTCATCCCACATTTCCATCACGTTGATTCACGGTGTGCAAACAGCGTCAGAAACGACCCTTGGAAACGAGTTCATCGAGGGAGCCTTGTTGGCTTATGCGAATTGTATCCAGATGCATCGCTTCATTGCCGATGGGACTCTCCCCGCTGATGGAGCCGCCACTGGTATAGTCTATCCAGCACGATTGGGAGCACCGGACTTGGAAAGCATTTTGAGACAACGGTGGCCTCTGGATGATGACAATGAAGAGGTGGAGAGGAAACGGTTGTTTGTGTGTGGGCCCACTGGATTTGATTCGTGGGTTGTCGACGTCGTCTCGGAAATGGGTGTGGATACGCGGTGTCTCACTGTGTTGCCCAGCGATCGGGTCATATAGAAAAATGCCGTTTTTTTTTTAATTGTGTCGTTCTTTTTGTTTGGACAGTTCATGTACTGGGTATTTCTTGTTTTAGATTTACAAACTCTGCTGCAATTTTATGTTATATTATACAAAAAGGCTTCCCCAGCCGGGTATAAATTACATCATATTTCCAAACATGCCTGCATACTGCATGGCACGTACCGGTGGATGCTACGCAAAAAGGAAAGCAAACACACGTCAATACACTTGGCAACCATGAGCAATTTCATGAGCATGTTCACCCATACCTCTACAGCCGCAAACTGGTGATAGGTCAGCTTGCGATCCGGCGATACATGGATGTATGCCCCCTTGTTCCCCACGCTATCGCAGTAATTCGGTGCACTGAAAATTGTAACACCTAACAACCAAACGTCAAACGAGAATGCCACTTGCACATTACAAAAGCCCACATATAACTCACATTTCCCATCATGATCCACTTGATATCCTTCCTGCTTGACTTCATGACTCCGAATCAAGACTTCCAACCCATTCCGCTCTAGGAATGATTTCGTGACATCCGGTCCAAATTGGATGCCTACACCACGCTTGGAGGGAGATCGGCCGGGAAGAGGTTGCGGGTCAGACCACAAAAGCTCGCACATGAGACCTTCGGAGCCAGGTTGCTTGAAGCGATCGACTTGACGGAGCTGTGCTTTGGGCGTCAGAAAGTAGGAAATAGAAACAAAAAGCAAAACAAGGTAAAACGCACCTCATCCATCGTCACATCATCCCGACTGAACAATCCTCCGTGTACCACCAAAATCTTTTCATTCACCACATTTCCAACCGGCACCGCGTTGAAAATCTCACTAAACAATCTAAACGCTGCTTCAGAGTACTTTGCCTTAACCTCCCCTTCGAACCCGTACACCTTGTTCATATCATCTGTCTCATGGTTCCCGCGACTTAGGAATACGGAATTGGGGTAGAGCAGCTTGAATGCAAAGAGCGTCGTAACACACTCTACGCTGAACGAGCCACGGTCGACGAAATCGCCGTTCCATAGGTACGCGTTCGTAGGTGATGGTAGACCGTTCAGGTCAAACACGTGGAGGAGGTCGTAGAATTGGCCGTGAATGTCTCCGCAGATGGTGAGTTTACCATCAGAGGGCACCGTGACATCCACAATGGGTGGCTCAGCCTCAAAGAGCTTTTTAGCTTTTAGGAGGATGGTATAAAGGTACTTTCTGTGCAACTTTTTTTGTTGGCGTAAATGTTCCAGCAGTTGTGTCACGAATTCGGGCGTCACGCCCTCGTCACCCAATCTTGGCCCATCATAGCCCGCCTCAACGACCATACTCTCCACATCCCCAATCAATTCCTCTGCAGATCGCTTTCGATCCTCGAACGCAATGGCTGCTTCAAACGTCCTGCGCTTGAGCTCTTTTTCGCATTCACTAAGCTTTTTGCGTGCATCTGTGTCATTTGGCGCTACACGACAAACGGCTCGAAAATCCTTGACGGCTTCCTTTACTTTGCCTAATGCCATGTTCCCCACGGCTCGGCGGTAGTAACCCTTAATGTAGGAAGGGTCCAGTGAGATCGCCCGGTCGGCATCCTGAATCGCCGCGCCGTAGAACTCGGATCGAATGTATGCTATAAACAAAGTTCAGCCTCCCATCTCATGCACATGAGAGCCAAATTGCGTATTACCCACCAAAAGCTCGATTCGCATAATAAGCAGCTACATTCGGGTTATACGATATCGCCTCCGTATATCGCTCCACAGCCTCGTCATACTTTTTAGCCGCAAAGCACTTGTTCGCAGCTTCTTTTGCCTACCATGCAAGAACAAAAACGATTATAACTCCACACAGTGGAAAGACATACAAAATGAGCATACCGTTTCCGCTTTTTGCTTGTCATTGTCAGAAACGGGGAGTGGGAGGACGTTATCTGTAGAGCTGCTGGCTCTTGTTGCGGTGCGGTTCTGGCTGTCGGTGGGATCGTCTAGCACGTGGGCAGTCATAATGGTAAATCCTGTTTAAATATAACGAAACAATCTAATAACGTCCGCCCAAATGTCCAACAATCTTGCAGTCGGCCAAGGGTTGAATGTGAGCTGCCTTGCGATATGGTTGTTGCTACGTAACCCGTGGCACAGCAATGACATTAGGAATTCTGGGTGTTCAAAATGGATGGGCAGAAAGAATACACGACTGCTATAATATACAATACAGTGACACATTGTCCACGACAAAAACCACATCGTCAGTAGTATACAAAATTGATATTGCCCAGCGCCTATGGACCTTGGATTACTTTTGCTTGTCCCGATTCACAAGCTTCATCCCCAAGATAGCCAAAAGGGCCCAACCCAGTCCAATGTACACAATACTCACTAACGCAGTCGCATAATTATTGCTGTCGTACGCGCCCTGCCGGAGAGGCATCGTGTGAAGCTCTGTCCATGGTCGTGCGCCCGCTTCCTTGATGTACCACGCTTCAATGGCCCAACGGGGTGCGGAGACAGACCAGAGCCATCGGATAGGAGCGTAGAAGCCTGTTTGCATGATGTTTTGCAGTTGGGGGTTGACTCCTCCAAACACTATGTATAAACAGACACTAATGAGTACTCAGTGTTGATAAGAGATAGTGAGAATGGCAAGTCCCTTACACATGGACCAGAGGAGAACAAAACCGGTTGCTGCGAGAGCAACAGATTGTGGTTTGATGACAGACGACAAAAAGTAACCTAGGCGGATCGTGTCAGCATGCCCTGTCTCTTGTGCGACCAGCAGGACATGAGCGACTTACCCATGGAGAAGGCAGCAAAGTACAGAACGAGAACCAAATCGAAAATCTCAAATAACCGTTGGCGGAACGGAAGGAACAAAATCAACGCAAGCGTGTACATGATCGCTGCGATGATAATTCGGGGAATATCCGCTATCCATTTCGCCATAAAGTACGGCAGGGTCGCCATGCCGTTACTGGCATCACGCCAATACACGACGCGTTCGCGACCAAAGGTCCCCGCACCCACAGCCACGCCCCCGAACAGTAGGCCAAGACAGATAAACATGCCGCTTCCAGGAAGTTGATCGACTGCTTTCTGACATCCAGGGCCCTGGCTCAAAGCAGGTGGTGCCTGCCGGCAAACAGCTTGGGGGTATAGACCAAGATAGTCGTTGGCTTGCGTACCGACCTATCACCATGTTAATCGTGAGCAATGTTCCCATATGCACAAAACTCTCATGCGCAATCTTCCTACCGAAATGAACATGCCGCAGAGTAGATGCACCACCTGGTCAAACCAAAAGGCTCCAGGGTTCCTGTACAGCTGCAGAACACAAGATATTAGCCTTCAAACCTTGTCTCCGCAACGATTCACAGGATCACCCACCTGTGTACAGGCCCTTAGGTAACAGAGATAAAAGACGGTAAAAGGATTTGGCGTTCTTCTAATGGGATCTTTGGTGAACAATCCTCGCACCGTATCACGCATTTCGCCGCCAACATCAGCAAAGTAGGCGCCAATGGACCGTCCCATTGCACCAGCAGCCACGAAAAACTTCGTTTTGCTACCCGCACTCTTGATTGTTTTTCGTTTAAGAGTTCCCCGAGTGTCTTTCAATGGGAGGGTTGGATCCAAGCCAGCTTTATAATTTTCCCAACAAGTAAACAACTGAGTTGGTCTAAAGTTATTTGTGAGACGACATGGCACCCGACCAGTCGCAACCTCCATGAAAAAATCTGCGGCACTCTCTCCTGCAATGTGATACATGAGCGTTTTTGTTTAAAATGCCAAACTTAGTAGACCTACCTTCACGCATAGTGAAGCCTATTCTCTCAAAATACTTGACGGCTTCGGCCCTATGACCAAAATAGATGATCCGTCCGCTCTTCCCGAGCAGTAGCAGATCATCAAATTGGTTAAAGGCGGCAGGCGACGGAGAGTGTACCACTGCAGCGATGGTCATGAACTGCTCGCGCGCAATAGTATGCAACAAACTGCAGACTTCGAATGATGTCGCAGAGTCCAATCCGCTAGTGGGCTCATCCAAGAATAAGACACTTGGAGCGGCCACAAGCTCCATCCCAATATTAACCCGCTTTCGTTGACCACCACTATAAATGTGAAGTACTGCATCAGAGTCCACGTCTTGAGTGATCACTGCCACCAGATGCTGACGAACCTGATACCGCGTTCTTCTTCATTTCCAATAACGTTATCCATGATGTGATCCAGGCCTAAAAACGATATCGTCTCCAAAACCAGATCTTTCTTTCTCTTGTTCGACCATTCAACGGGAAGTCGCATGAGCGCAGAATGCTACAAAGGATGCGAATCCGAAAACATATAAGGAACATTGCAATGGGTGATAGAGTACCTTGTCAGACGAGCTCACCATCAGAATGTCACGGACGGTCAGCTCTCGTAACATCACATCTTCCTGTGGAACAAATCCAATCAACTTGCGATACTTTGAGAGCTCTTCCTCAGCTCCATTGATCCGTATCGTCCCCGAGGTACGCTTGGCCTTATTGGTAAGCAGAGAGACAAAAGTGGTTTTTCCGGCTCCACTGGGACCCATAACAGCGCAAAGACGGCCAGGTTTTAGGTCGCCAGTGACTCCCTGCATGTGTGATCGGAGTTAGCATGGCTTGCAGACGTACTCAGCTCGCTCTAACATTCATTACCCTCATAATCTCGACACCGGTGGGGAGGGTCAACCCCAGGTTCTCGAACTCGATGTCAAATCTTTTGTGTTCATCCGATTTTGCGGGTGGGGAGGATGCGTCACCAACAAAGTCTGGCACATCATCCTCATCTTCCGAGTCTGACTCGGCCTCACCAACAAGCAATCCTGTCTTATTTGTCCCAGCCTCCATGATGGTCGCTTTTTGCTCGTCCTTCCCTGCCGCACTTGCCATACTTGCATCCAGCCGTTTGCGATACTTTATATTGCGCTTCTTCACCATATACTTGCGGATTTGAAAAAATGTCGACATGACCACAAAGACTGCGGCAAGTAAAATTATGATCCCAATCCGAGAGACCGATTTTGTGCCCTCGGGGCAGTATGCCAAAAACGAGCAGCTGATGGGCTCCACCGAGCCAACGGGACACCAGCTGCCTGATGGGCACACATGAACTTCAGCAGGGGTGGGACAGTAGAAGCCCGGACAGCAGTAGGCTGGCTGGTATGTGTCTGGCGGACAAAGGAAACCTGGAGTGCACAAGGTCCGCGTGTTCTCAGTGCCATTGATATTGTCTCCAGGCATTTGGCAAAAGTGACTAATAATAAAGATGCAAGCGAGTTAGAAGACGAATTATATGGCATCTAGAGAGTATTGACGTACCCAGATGCACATGTCCAATTAGCCCGCAAAAACGTGCAGTTCAAGCCAGCTTGCTGCAAGTGAAACCAGTTAGTTGATGAAAATCCTATTGGTATGCTACAAGGGGGCGCACCTCCAGTGCAGAAGCCTGAGTCACATCTGCTGCTAGCACGCCTGCAGCCAACAAAAGGGAAGACGTCTTCTTGTCGGAATCCATGCCTTTCACCAAATTATCCACCGCAGTTTGGTTACTGGAGAACTGGTTAACGGCATCTGAAACTGTCTGGTTCTGCGACTGTAAAGCCGTTAGCTGATGCTGTGTTTTAGGTGACCTCTCAATATGGCAGACCGACCTGTCTCGAGGTGCTATTGTTGGTATTGTTGATGGTAGCAGGAATTTCCTGCTGGGTCACCTGATTTTCTGGATGGAAATTGCCTTGTGGAGGGAAACGATCAGATGGCATTCCAGGAAACCTTTGCGGAGGCTGTTGACGATCAACTGGAGGGCCAACCGGCGGACCAACTGGCGGACCAACTGGAGGGCCATTTGGCGGTGACCCAAATGGTGTTCCAAATGGTGGTCCGGGTTCGAAGGGTGGTGGAGGCGGACCGGGCGGACCTGCTGCAGAAACGAATGGCCACGGCTGCCCGCTCAACATTTGGGGAGAGTGATCTTGGCGCCATCTTTGGCCGGCGAAGCTGCCCGATGCCATAGACACGGCGAAAAGATATACAAGAAAGGTTACCACAACATGGCGATTCATCGCTGCACAATACGAGTTGAGGCGAGTCTACGGGTGCGGTGTGTGTAAACGGGGTTCCATCACCCGTCGTCAAAATAATAAAACGACGAAAGCTTGCCGTCTTGTGCCTGCTGGCGCAAAGAGGCTCAGCATCGCACAGCTCCCTTTGCACAGCCCCCCATCAACTTGCTGTCCAGTTTTGTCCGAAAATGAACTGCACTGCCACCCGGCGCTGATGAGGTAAGCAGGCGGGGCTTTCCGCGCGATGGGGGCAGGTGAGTGGGCGGGATGTGATGGAGAAGCCCAGCTTACGACTGCTCTTGGAGCAGGCAAGCGTTGAAAACTGACTTCCCATGGGGCTCTTTGGAGAGTAGCTAATGGTGAACCTACATACGCTATGATTGTTGTCTGTGGGTCAAAGAGTACGCATCAGCACACCCAAGGGCCCATCACAGCCTCCAAAAGGGCACTTTCAGGGTTGCTTCAATATTCGGCTTTCGCAAGGTGTTATCTTCAGCATTAACCTACCAACGGCATCAACGTGCAGCCCTGCACGCAGGTGCAGCCACTGAGGGATCCATCAGTGTCCCCGTGTCGTAAGCAGTCAGTCTATCATATGGTTGGCCCAGTCCGAGCAAAGATTAAGAAGTGACCCACCATCATTGTCCGCATCGTCTATTAACAATCCTAGTAAAATCCAAATAGAAACACCCAACGACCAGCGTACTTTGGTAAAACATGCTTGCGGTTTCGCCATCAGCATCTCGAGCATGTTCACCTGCTCCTCCACCGGGCACTGCAACTCCTCGCCGGAAGCCAGTAGGGAAATACCGTGGAATGGAAGCCGATACAATGAGTCGGTGCGACTCCATCATGACCGATACATCTACCTCCAGTAGATGGTCGCGAGGGTTCCGTTTTAGACGAAACACTGGCTCCATCAGAAGGTGCAAGTCCTCCAGGTTGCTAATTGTTCTTTGATTGCTTTGTCTAAAACCGCTTTTGTAGTACCACATCTACCATGAGCAGTCGACAAAAATTGACGCAACTGTTCAAGCGTCTGGCCTTGCGTTTGGGTGTCGGAAGTAACCTCTCCAGCTATGACTTGAGCATGGAGTCTCAGCATTCAGTTCCCACAAGCTCAGCTGCCTCAGTGACCGCACTGCAACTGGACGACATCTCCATCAGATGGGGATCTACCTCACGTCGATACGGAGGAGCGGGAGTCTCCAACATACGCCCCAGTGGCCCTAGGCGTATGCAATCTGATGATGCTGCGGCTGTCTGGGCCAATGTGATTGCCAAGTAAGCACCATCAATATTATTATAAACGGGTCTTTCTTTTTTAACACTCGCTGTAAAGGCACGCTCATACAACAAAAGGGAGTGCACCGGCACGGGCATTTCGTCATTTACTGCAAGAAAGGGACGACGCTCGTGCAGAATGTGTTCGCCTAAAATCCTGTGTGGGCCAGCAGGTGCCAAGTGCTACTGACAGTTTGGGGGAAATAGGGAGAATTTGTGGGGATTTGAAAGTGGTATTGAGTTCTTTCAAAGAAAGTCTTCCGGCAAAGGACGCCACTGCAGCACCCGATACAACCCTAGCCCCGCTGGAGGCTATATATTCTAGACTTGAGGAGCTAACGCAGGCGCTCGAGGTATTCGTGAAAATGAAAGCATTCTGATGTAAAACATCGGTCCTAAGCCCAACACAATCTACCAGCGTACCATCGAGCCCCAAACCAGAAACGAACCCACGAAGCCGATCATCCGAAAGCCATCTGCAAAACCCACCGCTCCATCTCCTCGCGTCTCACGCCAAAGTTCAGTACGCACCCTAGCCGACACAGCACAAGCCACCCGCATACCGACGCCTGCCTCACAGATGCACATTGAGCAAGGACAGGAACTGAGCAATGCGCCACCCACGGAACAACCACCGTCTCAACTGATCACCGCTTTTCCCGGCAACAAAACCACGATGGAGGATTCTGATAATTTTGCGCGTGACTTGTGTGGCAGAATTGAGAAGGTCTTTGCAGGGAATGAAAACGTGGAAGAGGCAGCTAATGTGGTTACTCCTACACCCAAGGTTCAACCACGTCCCCCTCGTCGTACTCGCACGCTGATTGTCCGCAAGGAACGAGAGCAAGCTGACGGCGGGAAGCCCATGGAAGATTCCGAAACTGATAATATCAAAAACGATGACTTCGTATCAAGTACATCTTAGGTCGCGGCCGATTTCTTGATACGAAAGCTACACATGTCCATCTCAAACTGAATATATTTTGCGCAACTCCTCCGTGGTTGTTGGAAGAAAAGTGATAGGGCACCGCTCATGCTCCTCCACGTACTTGTAAATACATGGATAGCAGAAGACATAGCCAGACGGTAACATGGTGGGGTTTGTTCGTTGTTTTGTACAGAGAGGGCATATTGAAGGATCACTAGGCAGAGGCGCACCTGCAGGATTTGGCTGGACGAAGATTGTGTAAGTTGCTCTGCTGATCCGCGGGGCAACACAAACGATATATACCTCAAGAGGTTCTGGCGGTGGTGGTATTGGTTGATTGCCCGCTTGCTTATGATACTCGGAAGTATACCACCATTCCAGGAATTTGAAAAAGAATATAGACATTGGCAATGCGTATTTGAGAAAGTCAAACCCTCGTGACACAATCGTTGCGAGGAAGTGTCGCAAGACACGAAGGCGCGATGCATTTTGTAATGCTGCCTCATTTGCCTTTTTGAGAACTTGTGTTCGATCTTCATGATCCCGCTACATGACAAACAACATGAATTTCGAGAGAGCGGGCTTTGAGACATATTTCAGACGTTTCTTACATAGTCCTTTATGCCCATTCGGCGGATCTGAAGTCCGCATAGATGAAGCCAAGGAGAATAAGAGTCCGTCTTGCCGTACATGTAGCCAATTTGATACACAAAGAGAAGGGCCTGATAGCTGGCGTTCATGTACGGATATGTCCGTTGGAAGATTTTCTTTACCAATTTTCGTAGACGGACGGGCAGCGGTTCCTATTTTACGAATTAGCTTCACTTGTGATACGCAGATCCGTGATTCACCCATGTGAACATGATACAACCTCCAACGTGCTCCCCTCCTCGACGTTCGAAAATAGGTCACCAAAGATACGGCTTCCGGGTCCACCTGTAGTGCTCTCGAACAGCTCATCCAGCTTGGTCTTGACATACGGAAGGGCAACCTGAACCAAACCCAGCGGGTTACCTATATAGCACAGCCAACGACATAGGACGGATGTACGAACCAGAAATGCTAAAGATCTCCATATTTGGGAAGAGCTCAAATGTTCAGGACCCTTCCTTCGTCGAGCTGGACCTGCTGCAGACCGTTTCAGGCCATAAAAGTGCTCTGCAAACGAGGCGTCTGCAACCGGACATATAAGCAAGCGTTCAAGTCGGCCAATTTCAAGGTCGTCATAGATCTGAACGTACTCCACTCTCTTAGATAGTGCTGCTCTATTAACAGCATGAGAATTGCAAAAACTTCATCGTGTCTGTTCGCCAAACGGAGAAGATGTCGTGGATATCTTTGTGCGTACACTGCCAGAACATAGCGTAGTGCTGGCTTCAATAGGTCCCGCATTTTGTCTTGAGCGATCAACTCGAATACCGAGGGACGGTAGACATCTGCGGCAGCCCCAATGTTGCTTAAATACTCCATCTTTAAAGGAAAATGCAACCAAAGAGCCAAAAAACTCCAAGCACCAGATTTCGCAGTTGAGGGCTGGCCTGCTGTGTGAGTCAATGTGTTGCCATGGTTGTCGCTACAACGCGACGAGTCCGGCTCTCGTAACGCAACTTCGTTCGAGGTCATTGGCAGGGTTTAGCTCTCTGAACGCAGAAGCCGCCAAGGAACTTATTCGTTGAATATCGGCACTCGGCGTAACATCTATTTGTGAGCGGGCTGCGGTAGACACAATGACCTCCTTGCCACCTTACGGGAGTCCTGCTGGCTTGGGCCGTGGAGGAGCTATGGGCGGGGGTGTGGCCCATTCATACGCATCACCGTTCAATGTCCCTGGAGGAGGCGCAGTAATGCCCTCAAACACACCAGCTCAGGTTGGAATACGTCCGGAAAAGGTGGCGCCCAAAAAGCAGCCCGGCCATCACTATGATACCATACGCTAATGTGCTAATTTATGCCGTCTTTGTACTAGTTCTATCAACGATCTGCACCGGGACCAATGCCCTCTGGACTTGCTGCGAGTCCCATTCCGGCGCCTGCTCCTTCTGCTATGATGCCCAAGCGCCCGGCAGAAACAGCGCCTTCAGGGAAACCAAAGTAACCGAAGTATTTCGAGTGTCGTCTTCAGAGATCGTCTTCCTTACACCACATCTATTCTCAGACGAAAGCGACCAGCAGATCGAGTGCTGCCAAAGAAGGTAAGCATACTGCGCGCCGCTTCTTCATAGAGACTTGTCTAATGTCAAACTTATGCAGATAGAGGCATATATACCAGAGTCGAGACTCTACACACAATTACAAGAAGTCGAGAAAAAGTTGGATGCTACCATCAGTCGGAAGAAACTGGATATGATGGAGCAGAAAAATCAGCTAAAGGTATGAGGTTGATGCACATAAAGTACGATTGCCCCTGACATTTGTTGTACGTGCTCCGCAGCCCTCGAAACGCACATTACGAATATATCTATCCAACTTATCTTCCGATCAATACGTGGAGATGAATCCTTTGAGTGAAAATGAGGATGTATTTAGTTTGGAAAGTATGCGAGCCCCGTCATGGACACTACGCATTGAAGGGCGACTTCTTGACGTACGTGTTGGGAAAAGCGATCCATTTGGGCATATGTTGACAATTTGTTCCAGCTTCCGAATAGCCGAAAGCCGCAGGCAAATCCACCAAAGTTTTCAACCTTTGTGCGGTCGGTAATTGTGGAGCTACAACGCGACAAGGATCTATACCCCGAAGGCAACATCATAGAGGTATATTACGCAAGAGAAGGTTCATGTGAACAAGCACTAAAGCACTATTTGAAAAACAGTGGCATCGAGGAGAAGGGTCTCCTGACTGCGACGGCTTCGAGATTAAGCGAAAGGGGGACAGCGATGTCAACGCAAAGATTTTGCTTTACCTCGATCACAAGCCTGAGAAGGTTAAACTCTCGACGTCATTGGCGAAGCTTTTGGATATACATACCGACACTCCTACCAATGTTATCATGGCCTTGTGGCAGTATGTGAAGGTTGGTTGCGGTGGAGAAAGCTTCATCCAGCATGCAGCATCTGATGAGTTCGGCGTGGTAGTCTCAAAAGCTACAGGATCCCGATGACAAGCGGTTTATCAACTGCGATGAACAATTGCGACAGGTAATTATGTCTGGAGACACATGCTGGAAGGAATTTCCTTAATGAACGGGGACCTTTGCTATAGATTTTGGGTCAACCAAGGATAACATTTGCACACATGCCCGAACTATTGCGTGCACATTTCGCTCCTCCCGACCCTATTGTGCTGGAATACACAGTAAGGTATTGTCGGGCGTCGTCTACTACTGTTAATTCATTGGGATCTAATCCCGGAGATAGAACCGATAAGGAGCAGAACGTATCGCAATTCGCGTATGATGTTGAGGTTGAAGTACCTAACCCTATGCGAGAACGTCTGGAGCACACGCTGGTATCAAATCCTCAACTTCAAAGAGACATTGGGCAGTTGGATGATAAGGTTTGTTCTCAAAGTTTGGAAAGCCAACACATAGGTCGCGGAATACTTATTGCCTGCCTACCATGATATGTAGATTACCACCTTGATACAAACAATCAACCATTGCAAGCTGAAACGAGATTTTATGCTCTCGTTTGCTAATGATCCTATTGGGTTTCTCAACCAATGGATGGCCAGTCAGAGCCGGGACCTGGAGGTATACAGAACTACAAGCTTGGTGGCAACTTAGGAGATGGAGCTGACCCCATTACGTTCTTTTAGGTCATTCTTGGCGACACGCGATTCAACCTGGAAGAAACGCGGAGAGCAACCTTCTTCGATCACTCTGTCGTGCAGGAGGCTGTTTTCCATCATTTGCGACAAAAAGATATTGAATGATCATTGTTGGGGTTGTCGACGATTGTATTTAATCTAAGAGATTGTTGCCAGTAAAAAAATAGTACAAAAAGTAAAACCTTAACGACCAAACGCATTATCTATGTGCAATGGATAAGTTAGGTAACAGTCCCCATCGATCGGGCAATTCTGTACAAGATGTCAGTGATGATGTCGAAGATCTTTATTTGAAACGCTTATAGTCGTGAGTTTCCAATTCCTTCCGTCTGTACTTCAAGCGTTTTCTGTAATTTTGATTGATAATGTTACTAAATGGGTAGGTGAAGGGATACGCACGGTGCGCGTTTGTGCTACTTACGAGACAGGCACTCGAGCTTCAATCAAACTTCGCTTCTGCAAGCTAAGGAAACGATCTTTGAACAGGTTACCCTCGGGCTTCAACTCCCGCAGGGAATCCGGAAGATCCTCGGTCAGTTGTACGTCCATTGGTAGTGACTTAAACCTATAATATATGTCTGTGTTACAATGTTCTGCTTGCATATGCTGGCTTCATATGGAGGTTGTATACTCACGTATGGGGTCCCAACCGTTTTGTCTCCCGCTTAGACTTCTCTTCCTGCAATTTTGTTCGTTCCTCTAATTGCTTTTGTTGCACCTGCTCCTGCTGCGTTACCGCCTTCTTTATCTCACCAAGGCGATTGAGCTGCTTTGCTAATAGCTTTTCCTCGCGCTGCTTCTCTGCCTCCCGCTCCTTGGCCGCCCGTCGGAGTTCCTTGTTACGTTGTGCCTTCGTTTTTCGTGCTTCAGTCACCATTCTGGTATGGCTCAGACCATCATCATCTTTTGATAAAGTGGCCGCCGCTGTCTCTGCATCTCCGTCCTCTTGCTCCACGTTCTCTTCTTCATCATCTGAGTCACCAAAGAAGGTTTCATCATCTAAATTATCTAACTCGGCGGGATATGATAACTTCTTTAATGTGTGCTCCTTTTCCGTCAGTTTCGCAACCTCCTCATCAACAGCATTTCGTAAAGCGCGCTGATGATCGTCAAAGCTTGGGTTATAAGATGCACCCTCATGTGTGAGTTCCACAGCAGGTATCGCAGTTGGCTTTTCTACGGGTAGATTTGGTTTTTTGACGGGCTTCGATTTGGTAACTTCAAGGTATTCACTAGAATCGTCAACAACATCCGTGACTGCCCACAGATCGAAACCTCCCTTCTTCTGTGCCAATTTCCGTCGCTTTTCCGCCAGTCGCCTGGCCCTCTCCTCTGCAGCAGCTCCCACGCTCGCAGCACCAGTCTCTAATTTCCGTTTCGCCAAGCGGTCAATCAGGACCACATTTGTTTTTGATGCTTGTCTCACTTTCAAGCCAGGTACCTCAACTTTGACCGTCGACTTTGCGGTGCTTCGTGAGGTTACGCCAGGAAGTGCGGAACTCGGCTTTAGGATTTCATCGATGCGAAGCTTTGAGTGCTTGTAGCGTCGCTTGATTTCGGCATCCCCGGCCTTATCGGTGAAAAAGAGAGCGTCGTCTGCTTTTTTATGGAGGGGACCGCTGTTAACAATTATAAGCGTCAGCACGACGTCTGATACCAGATGCCCTTCCTGTTCTAGTGCCTTTCAGCAGATGCTTTCGCCGAATTTCATTCCTCAAACAACCTACCCAAGACGCTCTTCGCTTCTGAGCTCATGCAGCTGTTCCTCCACGTCTGTGACATCCACATTTTTTCTCCATGCCTTCTTGCCTTTGCGGCTTGGCTTGGCAGCCTTTTTGGTTGTTGTACTTGTCTCTACAGACATGCTCCCGATGTTGTTAAAAAGTTGACCCTCAGCAGAAGGTTGAAAGGCGGAAAGATTCAAAAAGAAATATAAAATGCACAGTCACATTTACATGGAGTGACTTTAAATCTTGTGCCACCCATCACTGCGCGGCTTTGAAAGTCGAAAACGAGCGTTTTTTCAGTAAGTCATTTGCTCAACCATTTTCTGCAGCACGCTTAGGATCGCCAAAGAAACGAAATTCCGCTGGCGGGGTATGAGACAGGTACCATAACGAGTCTGCCTCGTGGCATTCCCGCTTGATTGTGGTAGCAGGATGAACTTTGGAAAGGATGTAAGTGTCATTCATCGGGAATATCTTTATGAGATGACGCAAAAGCAAATTATTAACTCTGTTTATATCGTACAACCTTAGTTCAGCGAGCTAATGGCTGAGGCTGATCAGACGACGTCACAATTGGAACGGGATAGGCGCGAGCTGGCCAGGAGGAAGGCTGCAGAAGCCGAACGTGAGCGACGTCTTCAAGCCGACGATGCCAAACGTAAAAAAGAACTTCAATCGAAACTGAAATCATCAGCGTCCTCCAACGGTGCGAAAGATTCTCTTTCTGCGAGCACATCCGGCCGGAAATCAAGAGTAGACGAGCGCAAAAGCCTGGGGGAGGAGAAAAAGAAGAAGCCGGTGGGAGGATACAAGAGCGATTTTCTGGAACTTATGAAAGAAGCCGAGAAAGTATCCTCGCAGCATAAGAACCTTCTGGAAAAGGGTGCCTCTCGTCCAATAGAGGCTATTGAAAAAAAGACGCCAAGCGAGAGACCCAAAACCTCTGCAGACTTGCGTCTTGCAAAGGCGCGGAGTCGCACCGAATCGAAAAATGGCACAGGGAAGCCGGTGAAAGCGGAGAGTTGGAAGACACATGGTGGATCATTCCGAAGCCGGATAGCCTCACCAAGTGGTAGCGAGTTGGTAGGGCGGCCCAGTGTCCGCGAAAGGGCTGCATTGACATCGTCAAAGGCGCGATTAGACTGTCAGCCCGCTCGGCGTGGAACGTCACCCAACGTGATCTCCCAGGGAGTGCTGAGCAAAAAGAAGCCTGATGCCGACGTCAGCTCTGTCCGACGGGGAAGTCCCCAAACTAGTAATCCCATAAGAAAATCCTTAACAGATGTTCGCACGAAGGTTGACGTTGCGGGTAAAACAGGCATTCGAAAGGAGACTGGTGACTCAAAAATATCATCAACCTACCGGGGACCTTCTGAGGAAAAGGACCGACGAGATACAGACACCGGTACAAGAGCTAGGAGCATAACGTCGTCTGCGGTTTTCTCGGATAGGGTTAAATCAGTCCCAAGTTCTGTCAAACGTGGAAATGATAGTGACAGGGACCAAACAATACGGAAAAAGCAGGACGATGCGGAGGTTGCAAACAAGAAACGCCGGCGGTCGGCGGATGCCGCTTCGGATGCCAAGTCAGGGGACGGTTTTCGCCGTCCGTACGATATAGATCCCGATATACAAGCCCTTCGATCTGGAAAAACCTCAGTTGGGGACTTGATCTGGGGCATCTTTGGTAGAAACAAGCGAGAGTAGGTTCTCAACTTTGACCTCGAGAAGCTTGCGTTCAGGTATATTTACTATGGAGTACTCTAGATATGTCGGGAGGGACGATCTGGATGACAGCGACATGGAGGCCGATATGCGTTCAATTCAGCGAGAGGAGGCACGAAGGTATGTAGAGTACGGAGTCACCGGCAGAGTCGTACTTGTACATTGAACGCTATTCCATCATTCTGTTGCTGGTAGTGCGAGATTAGGGAGACGGGAGGATGAGGACATTGAACGGCAGGAAGAGGAAGCAGAGAAACGAAGGCGACTGGCAAAGAAGGCAAAGAAGTAATTCATGGCACATGATACGGACATAGCTGGTGTGCAGTATATTTTGTAATTAGGGATGTATATTTATAAAAGATATATTTAAGCAGAATACAGGCTTCGTCGGGCAGGCCATCCTTTCTGCATGCTCTTTCAATCGATTTGCAGTCATCTTTGAAATGAGCTATTTCACCTATCAACCGTCAACAGAACTTGTCTACTTGTTTGTGACTCCACCCTAATGACAATCAGCACCTGGCTGGATTATTCTTGGACAGCTGGCGTATACTGATCGTTCATGGCCGTACATACGATCGCCGAGTTGCCGACAGAAACGCCGCGAAGGTTGACCGACCAGCGTCGCCCCAACCAGCGCTTA
Organism: Spizellomyces sp. 'palustris'; assembly: GCA_006535965.1. Taxonomy (NCBI): domain Eukaryota; kingdom Fungi; phylum Chytridiomycota; class Chytridiomycetes; order Spizellomycetales; family Spizellomycetaceae; genus Spizellomyces; species Spizellomyces sp. 'palustris'. The sequence continues at coordinate 146,752 of QEAR01000024.1, read as the reverse complement.
CGGAAGCGGTGTGACGTCACTTTCATCTTATCAGCGATGGTTGATATGGCAACAAGAACGAGAGCCACACACGTGACCTAGATTTGGGCACGCGGACAAGGCGGACCTTCTGGAGCTGCCTCTCCGCTGCCCACGCCTTTCGACCATCAGAAAACGACCATTGGTTCACCTTCACATTCCATCTTGTCGTTGTCTCTCAGAGTTGAGGACGTAGGCGAATACCACCCGAACCAAGTTGAAGTACCCGGGCGACTCTGTTTACACGCATTTATCCAAGCCGCGAACTCGAACTGTCGACGACATGGTCGTAAAGTTCTCTTCAGCACTACTGGAGCAGGTGAAGAAGCTCGCAACACATCCGCAAACACCCGTCTCCCTCAAGCAGTTTGTAGAATTTGGTATGTTTCAAACTAGACTGAAAGATGCTCTGGGCGGTTCCAATCACATTCAGATCACTGTTGCCTGTGGCGAAGGACACGTTGGACGCGTTGAAAGCTAATGGTTTTGAGCTTCGCTTTTGAAGGGCACCGACCATCACCATTGACCATCCTGCGTGGCAATCAATTTGTGCAAAATGAGCTGCCAGTTCGCTTGGCCCACCGCGTTGTGGAACTCGAGAATCTGCCACATGGGCTATCGGATATGCCCAGTATCAAACGTGTTAAGGACTGGTACACGCAGAGTTTTGAAGATCTTATGAATCTTCCTGGACCGGAATCCTACGGTGTACCAATGAAAGCTCTGCAACAAGCTACGGACGACTCGAGTACGGGACGGAAAGGTATGTTGACACAAAATACACAGGCGGCGAAGATGCGGCTAATAAAATAATGTTTTCAGGCCTAAAGTAAGCCATTGAAAATGGTCACACCGTGCATATTAGAACGTTCGACTGACGAATACCTTTCTGCTAGATACTTCAACCCTGGGAAAAATGGTAATGACATACAGGAGCTCGATGCGTGGAATGCGGATTTCATCAAATGCATAGAAAGGATTAAAAGACGCCACGATCCCACCGTAACGACTGTTGGTAAGAACGCTCCGCTGTGGATGGGCCCTGCACCTTGTATTCACAGACACATCCAGCACAAGGAGTTTTGGAACTGAAACAACATTGGCAACGATCGAATTCCCCTTTGCTGAAGAACACATCCGGATCGCCCCTACCTCTTCCCACTGCAATTCAATCCTTTCTTGACCGCTTCTACATGTCGCGTATTGGAATTCGAATGTTGATTGGACAAACGGTCGCCCTTCACAAATCTTCGATTGATCGTCGCCTAACACGTGATGACTATGTGGGCATCATTTGTACAAAAACCAATCTGGGTCAAGTTGCAAAGGAAGCTGCCCAGGACGCACGAACCATTTGTCAGGACTATTATGGCGTGTGGGGTGGGCCAGAAATCAAACTTCTTGGGAATCAGGACGTCGAGTTTATGTATGTGCCATCGCACTTGCATCACATGCTATTCGAGCTGTTAAAGAACTCGCTACGAGCCGTGGTCGAGCGATATGGTGTAGATTGCGATGAGTGGCCAGAGATAAAACTGGTGGTGGCAGAGGGCAAAGAAGACATAACCATAAAGATCAGTGATGAGGGCGGAGGTATTCCTAGGAGTGGAATGCCCTTGATCTGGACATATATGTACACAACAGCCGAGAACCCTTTGCTGGAAGAAGGGTACGACCGTAGTGATTTTAGAGCACCAATGGCGGGGTAAGTAGTCGCTGCAACCAGTCATCTACGATATTACCTGTTGACATGACCGTATTTGAAATAGTTACGGGTATGGGTTACCTATAACGCGTTTATATGCGCGATATTTTGGAGGTGACCTACGTCTGATTAGTATGGAAGGATATGGAACAGATGCATATTTGCACCTTTCCAGATTAAGTGATAGCGAGGAACCGCTACCTTGATCGTCATCATCCTTTTATGTATTGCATTAAAACGATTTAACGGGGAATCTAGATCGAATGCTTTAAAGGGAATGTAAATATGAAATACATATGACCTCGACCAGGGCAGCCAGCGGATCAGCTTCCGTAGAGTCTGAACAGCTTGCTGACGCCCTCGTAAACCCCAAACGTCACACATGTGCCCGGAAGAACGCGGATGATATTGATGCCCATCCCCTTGTAGAAACCGCGAATACCCTCACGACTAGAACTCTAGTGAGAAACATTCTGTCTCCCTGAAGAATGTGCAACGTAAATGCATACCTGTATATTATCTTAATGGTTCCCAAAACTCCTTTGTAAACGACACTTTGGTGTCCGATCTGATACTGCAGACGAGAGCGCAACACTTGGTATGGATATGTGCATACAGTGGCAAACACCTTGGATGTGGCTGCCATGACCAGGTACTCGCCCGTGTCCTGATGGTGATTACTTGAGACCTTTCCGGGTGTCATGCGGCATATGTATGCATGGGCATACCAGCTTATTTATGTCTTTCCCCGGCATGGCCTCCTGTCTCCATTTCTTCATCTCTTCATATGCCATGAACTGGAGAGCCCCGTGCGACACCCCAAAGAATGCCGGGATCATGCCTTTGTACAGCCCCCGAAGTCCTTCCTCGCTCCACAGACGTTTCAAGCCATCTAGACAATTTTGGCATGAGCACCATAAAGCAAGCAACTGATAGCTCATAATTTAGAATGTACATACCCAGAAGGCCTTTGTAGGCACCTGGATCTGATGCCCGTGTGGCGCACATTCGGGTTTTGATAACCCAAAAAGGATTTGAGCAGATTGCAGTCAATGCACCTGTTCATGGGATGAAGATATGCATGAGCGATCGATATGCTTTGATATATAATGTGTATTATATATGAGGTATTCAAACCTGCCTCAGCGGACGCAAGGAGGTGCTGCCCTGGTCCAAGTTGCTGGGCGGGGGTATCGCGCATCCAGTCTTTTATGATGGAGTACCTTCAGCATGCACAAAGAATGAACATCAACCCGGCACAGAAAGTGACAGTGAGTGCTTACCACCAGAAATACATTCCCCATGACACTGTCGCTCCAGCCAAATTAGGGGTCACACCCCGATAAAGCCCACGTACCCCACCCTCGTCTCTCCATATACGACGAAATGCATCGAGGCTGGACAGACGGCGTGTTGAAGCATCGACTGATAACAAACAAGATGTTGTCAGTGCGACGGAACAATTGTTGACCCAGTCAACGGGCCACATACTTTGAAATCGGGTCTTCACCAAGTCCAAAGGGTGAAGCAGGACGGTAGAAGCAGCTCCCGCGGTGAACCCTGCTAGGGCTTGATCTGTTGCGACGCTTCCTGTGAATGTCTTTGGTCGTTGATACGCCATTTGCATCTGGCGGACCAGAGAATTCTCGATGCCAGCGGTTTTCGGGATCCACTGTTGACATGGCTACGCGATGCCTCGTAGCTAAGCACCTTCCCTGCCCACGCCAACGAGCTTTCATCTTTGTCAATCTGCGTCCAAACAGATTGTCGGAGAGGACGTTCAGTGCTGGTCCAGCGGCTCCAAACAAGTTTCTCTATTGATCAGGATGACGGCACCTACTTCGATCTCAAGGCTAACCGCACAGTACACATGCGAAACTTCCTCCCAAGCACAACCAATAACCACCTACTCCAAGGACCTTTCAACTTCCTCCACGACAAGTATTACTGAACAGATGAAGGTGCTGAGCGCTTCTCTATTGGATATGCAGAACCAAACCAACTCTTTCCTAACGGAGGAGATGCGCAGGTTGGAAGGGAAGGATGTAGTAGAGGACCATAATAATGGAGAAAATGAGGAAGAGGATAGTGAAGATGACAGTACGGAGGATACAAGACACGAGAGTTTGAATGGAGGCGAGAAACGGAGAAAACTTTAATGGTGATCAATACCCATACTGATAACAAAAAGCTGTCGCCGCCTTGAATAGGACTTTTTGTCACTTCCAACTTGCAATGGATTCTCGTCTTACCACGCTGGAAAGGACATGTATGTTGGAAACGAGCCCATACTAGCGCAATATCACCGTCTGGTCCGTAAAGACTGCAACGATCGTCGGCGATGTGGTGCAGATCGTTGATTCGTTTTCATGGCAACAGTGAGTCATGCGAGGAGAACGCGGCGTCGATCGCGCTTCACTTCTGCTGTCTTCCTTCCACCACCCCATCTTCCCCACCCCTGCAAGCATGGAGCGCATCCTGACGAGAAACCATGCTATCAATACACATACATCCACAGTCTCATATGGACACGAGCTTCTTGTTACAATGCTGGAAGAGACGGCGACGGAAAGAGCCCGCCTACTCCAAGCTCCACCCACGCCCTCAACGCCCACAGCACAAACCCCACAGCAAGAGCATGCACAAGTTCCCCGAAGACCCTCGTCAATGCTCCTATCACGTAAATCATCTACGTTTGCGGCGAAACCAGAAACCCTTCCAGTGCATCCTACGCGCAAGGTGTCCCAGGCTCTATTGGAAGACCAACACGTGACAACCAAAGAACGAGGACCAGCACCTGCTGCTGGTACGGAGATAGTAACCAAAGAAGTCTTTGCTGACGCAGAATATCAATCCTATCTTGACTATCTAACCTCTTGTTCATTGGAGTCACTCAAAAATGAGCCGGTGTCACTGACGAAGGAGGCTACCCGAGTACAACAGCAACTAGCGGATCTCGCGTACACTGAATACCGATCCTTCCTGCGCGCAAACGAGTGTACGAGAGCATTCCGAGACACGTTCGAAGGGTTGGAAAGCCGACTAGACTCACTCACGAGCTTGCTGCCGGATCTTGAGAAGCAGTGCACTTCCTTCGCCTCCTCGTCAGCTGCTGATGTGTTGAAACAAAGACGACGCGAACATTTGGTTCTTAACCGACACTCGAAATTGGTGGAGATTCTCGAAATACCTCAGCTCATGGATACATTGATTCGAAACGGATACTATGAAGAAGCAATGGATTTGCAGACTCACGTACAAAGGCTGCTACTTCGATTTCCGCATTTCGAACTCTTGAAGTCCGTGGCCGGTGACCTTGATGATGCAATCAAAGTCATGTTGGCACAACTCGTGAACCTTTTCGCTGGCGACGTAAAATTGCCGTTGTGCATCCGTGTCGTGGGCTATCTACGACGAATGGAGGCCTTACCTGAGCCCGAATTGAGGTTGACATTTTTGCAACAACGAGATAAATTTTTCCGAAAACGAATTGAAGAAACTTGCGGGAAAGAACCTAGTGGTACTGGTGCAGGCAAGGATCATCTGGACTACTTGAAGAAGTACATCGACGTTTGGACCTGTCGAGAATGCTTTTTCGATATCGTTGCCCAATATCGAGGGATATTTTCCGATTCCCTAAACACAGCGACAAGTCACGCAGCAGTCAATGAAGAACATCAGGGGAAGTCATCTTCCGCACTCCTCTACGACGCGACTGCTCATCCAACACTCACGCAATCCATTCTCACTTCATATGTCACTTACCGCATCGAGCACCTATGCACCACATTGAAAACTCACCTACCACATGTTACGGATGCAAGTCAGGTCGCCAGCTTGTCAACACAAACCATGTATTTCGGGATGAGTCTTGGGTGGGTGGGAATTGATTTACGTGGATTAGTTGGACCGCTATTTGAAGAAACCGTCGCGAGGATTGTTGAGAAAATCATTGGCGAAAGTGTACGAGAGTTTGTCGGGTGGGTTAAAGAAAATTCTGCTGTCAGCATAGGGGCAGAATTAGGAACACCTACCGGGCGTGCCACGACAGCGAAGGACCCGTTCTTGACGGGCATCTATGTCAAACACTCTACCATTACGAATGCAGAATGGACAACATCACGAACTGGTGGCGGTCCTCAACCCATACGAGTCATCCCGGCACCCACACCGCTTTTGGCCCATCCACCTCTTGCACACCTTCTCAACGCCTTTTTCACTGCCTATAATAACCTACGCGCTCTCCCTGCACCATCTCTCCGGGCCCGAATGGAATTGTATGTCCAGGAGAAATTGATCCTCTGTGCGGAGACCTTGGATGAGGGAATCGCGTCTGGGTGGGATGGTTGGTCCGAGGACGGTAGGGAGATTGCGAAACTAGCTGCTGCTGCATGGACAGATATGTTGGTGCCAAACGTGGTGGATGGTCTAGAAATGGTGTTTGGTGTGCAGAAAGGTGAAGGTGCTAGTCAGCTAGAAAAGATTGTGGGGCCATTGAAGAAATGGTTGGTGGATTCCAGCGGTCAACAGGACAATGCAGAGTCACAAGATGTACTCGCAGGAAATGACGAGGCCGTTCCAATAGGACAGAACGGGGGACCCTCCGAAAATGAGGATCGGAAAGACAGCGATGATGACTTGCAATCGACGCATTCCTTGGAAGCAAAACTAAATGGAGATGAAGGGGATATTAACCTAAGTGACGAGGAGAGGGTGACACCTGCGGTGGTGAAAGTGGCCGTCGCTGCACATCCTTTAGAAGGACCCGATACATTGGGCAATGGCTGAGTTAATAACAATAATAATAATTATCGGAGCTGCCACCAGAGTTCCCTTTGGCTGTCTTCTTGTTTAGGTCGAGATGGGACGGGATTTAAATTCGTAACGAGTTGATTGTAAGATTTAGTCGAGACGGATGTTCAGTTCTCTTCAGAATGCCAGCCATCATTCATGACAAAAGGCGGTCGATAAAGATTGGACTGCGGCCATAACCGAAGCGAAACATTCAAAGGTTCAGAGGATTCGACCATCCAGGAGCCTCACAACGCAGACACAATAGTATATTCAGATCATCAATCCAGCACACCCAGTAGAATCACTAAACTCGGTGCCCCCGCTCACCGCCCACTGTCTGGGCTACGTCTCTCGCCTTCAATGCCATCCATTTCATTCGTATCTTGTTTCGAAACATCGTCGTCGTCACCTTCCCATCGCCCACGCTTCGCTGCCCGACCATTTTCTTCTTGCTCATCTTCGTTGTCGTCAGCATCTTCGTCTTCCTCCTCCTCGCTGTCCTCCTCGCTTTCTTCGTCCCCATTTCGTTTTTGCATTTGCGCCATCCGTTGTTTCCATTGATGTGCAACAGCCAATAGCTTGAAGTTTGGTCGTTCAGTTTCGTCATCAGGGAAGATGTAATCGTAGTATTCCTCCCAGCCGCTCTCCTCCCCTGTAACTTCGTCCACAACCTTTCGGCGCTTCTTGACCGCCCGTGGCATTTTAGCCTGGACCTTGGCAAGACCCTCTGCATCTCCGTGAGTACGTTCAAAGTCACGCCATGCTTCAAGGAGAACCACTCGTTCTTCCTTGCCTCCTTCTCCCCGCTTTTGAAGCGTTGTGTACGCCCGATTGAAGATCTTTCTTGCCGCGTCGACCCGCGCACCATCTTCACCATTGTCCAAAGCCGTGTATTCAAAGTTGGCAAAGCTCACCCAGACCTGTACCAGATACCCATTAAAAGAGGATACAAAAATTCCAATTACTACCATGGGTGCATACCTTCACATGCTCAGTCCTCTGTAGCAATCGTTCGTAAAGCGCTCTTCCTTTTTCCCACTCTGTTTCTTCAACCTCAAAGTCAATATATCCTTTCCACAACACCTCTGGCATATCGAGTAATGGTTGCTCAACGGCGATTTCAAAGATTCCTCTGCTCCTCTCTACGTCACCGAGCATTTTCTCCAACTCTGCATACTTGATCCAGGCATAGCAGTTACTGGCGTTCCATTGGAGATACTTTTCGTAAAGACTTCTCACGCGGTCGAATTCTCTAAGCTGGATTTCAAGTTCGATGTAGCCTTTGAAGAGCTTCTCCTTCGGGCAGAGGCCGATAGCAGTACCAAGGGTGCGTCGTGCTGCGGTAAGATCAAGGCGTCGAATGAGGAAGTGTGCATACTGTAGCCACACTTTGGCAAAGGTGAAGTTTTTGTGCGGAACTATTTTTATACATTGCTGATACACATCCTTCGTGCGGTCGTAATCCTGCAATCGACAGAGTGTCAGCATAACTATCTTGTCGATTATTGTGAGCAAGCAGGAACCAACCTTCGCCACCATTTCCTCCCATACGGCGTAAAAGATCCATAAGTATATGTAACGCCGCCAGAATCTCTTCTCGGCAATTGGCGGCACTTGAGCGATCGCTCGCTCATACACATCACGCACTTTGGCATGATCACCTGCGGACTCTTCCAGCCGTACGTAGTCGAACCAGATGTCATAGTTTTTTGGATTTGCGGCTAGTTCCTGGAATGCGGCTGTCAGCGCATAAAAAATACCCTCAATGATGCCTACGATCCAAGTACCTCTTCATATTTGACCCGCCGCTTTCCTATGATGACATCTTCAATACCCTCCTTCCCACCGTGTTGCTTTTCAAATTGGGTATACATGTTGTAGAGGTTTTCTGTTTGTCCTTTAGGAAGCTTTTCTAGCGCGTACTTATAAATTACGCGGGCTCGCTCGATTTCTTTCTGTCTCGTCTCGAATTTGGCAAACGAGACGTAAACATTTTGGTCAATAAATTCCTCGCCAAGCATTTCAAGACACTTCTCGTATATCTCGCGGGCACTATCTGCATGTCCAAATGTTACTTTTGCCATTCTCAGTGATACTGCATAACAGCTTACCTTGTTTCCCTATCGATTCCTCGAATTTTGCCCATTTGATCCAGTTTTTCGGCTGAGGATGTATTCCAACAAATCGTCTGAAGATGTCTCTTGCCCGGTCAAGTTCCCGATATCGCTTTTCCATTTTAACATAAGCCATCCAAGCTTCCTCTGCCGGTTCCCATTTCATCCACCGTTCAAATACTTGTCGAGCACCGGCCACGTTTCCCAACAACTCCTCCATGTAGACATATTTGTACCAAAACGTATCCACACGAGGTAGGACTGACACAGCTCGATCAAAAATATTTCGTGCTCGGTTTACGTTTTTGTGTTTCATTTCCATTTCAGCATATCGTAACCAAAGCACCTGATTTCGATGGTCTACATCGAGTGCCCGCTCGTATATAGACCGAGCCCTACGCATGAGAAACCAATATAAGTAAGAATACTCATTTATAAAAACAAGACACATGAAAACACACCTATCCATTTCCTTTACAGACTCTTCCCAGGCAGAATATTTCAGCCAGGCTGCTATTCCATGTTTATTGCGCCTAACTTTATCCTCAAACTCTTTTCGCTTTCGCAGCCGATATTCATCGAGTTCCTCTCCATCCGCAATCTTCTGTTTTGGAACGGTAGCACCGGCTTCTTGACGCTCCTTGGACTCACGTAGAATCTGCTCCGCTGTGATTTGCACAGGGGCGGGATTCTTGTTCTTGACCTGTAATCCAAGCAAGCGTTGAGTACAAATACCCAACTTGCAAAGATATGCCACTTCCTCGCCTGCGCACCTTTGCAGGTCTTGGTTGCCTGTCCATGTTGTGTGGTTGGAGATAGAGATTCGATGGGAATACCTTACTGGACTCCGCCTAGTAAAAACCGAGCGAGAGAAGACAGAGACTGAATCTTATAGAGCGCTAGTACGACTAGCTAAAGTTCAGGACTGCCTCGTAAATCTCCAATTGTGATGGAAGACAAGATCACCCCGTGCACTCTATGCATTTGCTCGTCGCGTTGCCATGACACTGATGGCACAGTCTACTCAGGTCAAATGCCGTCAAAGACCGATCGGCTTTGTCCTTGGTCTCCCCAAAAGGCGGCATCATGCAACGATCATCATAAAGTAGGCTATGCGGCATCTACAAGGTCGGGTCCATTGAACTTGTGTTGTAGAGAATCTACACCTTGAAGCGGCGCGTTCGCAGGGCCCAGGTACCGTGTAGCTGTTCTTCCCAGCAAACAGAAGGCTTGACTGCTAGATCACCAAATGCCCCAGTATATGGAAGGCACTCTGAAATCTGAATGCCTTTGTCGGTTGGGTCAGCGTTTGTCGGTGGATGCGGAAAGTCAATGGTTGGCCTATCCGATCGGTAACGTAATCAATTACCCCATCGGCTAGGAGCTGTGCCACTGCCTCCAAGTTTCTCGTTGTGTTTTCCCGACCGTTTCTTTGCGCTCTTCTCCCTGCATGCAGCCAAGCGTTCATGCACCGACAGCCGAGGTGGGGACAGTCCCGTGATGATGGTCAGAGCAGTAGGAGGGATCGGCGGTATCAGGGCAGCAATAGTGGCTCATTAGATAGAGGAGGACCCGCTCCAAGAAAGCCGAGCCGTGGTGGTCACTCACGAACGCACCAACGTCAGTCAAGAAAATGGCCACGTCACGGCTGGAAGGAGGGGCCTCAAGGCCTCGCCGACGCGGTGACGTCTGGGGACGCCGTTTCCTCCTCGGCTGACCATTCCAATACCGCTGTCCCTATGGAGATCCCAGGATATTATTTCGTATGTTTACAGCCGCGATGCGACGATGCCTTGTCCAAGCTGACTTTGATTTTGAAAAGGACCCAGAAAAAAACCGATACTTCAAAATTGTTCCAAGTAAACATGCGTCTTCATCCCACCGATATACTGTCGACGCGCTCCGTGAGCAAGAGGCAACAAAAGAACGAAACCGTGTAGCTGAGAATATTCAGAAGAAGCATCGTGAAGAGGTATGAGCCACTATCAGACGCAACAGGTGACGTATTTACTCATCCCACCTTTCACCCAGATTTTGCCTTCCCGTCGGCATGGAGCCAGTTTCGTTTATCCAACTTTGCCGTTGTTCATAAGTGATCGCGAAATCAATGCCAGCCTGCATCTTCCAGGCGTCAATGTGCAAGGGTATTCTGGTTCATAGAGTTAATATATCCGTTTGACAAGGCAGTCTAACGCGTCAGCGAACATGTCTAGCCGTGCGTGGGAAACTATGATAAAGTATCTTCGTCACCGGTCAACCATCCGAAATGCGGGTGGAGAAGTTGACGGAATCGGCTTTGTAATGCAGCCAGCAGACATCACCGATTTTCAGGTAAATATGTGACCGCTTCGATTGCATGCGCTCACTTTAAAGTCGCTGGAATTTGTGGGACAGATGCATCCTTTTCGAAATCATGTCTGTGTAGGCCGAACTGATGGCTCCGTAAGGTAAACTTAGCAAAGATGTTGTGCTGGTGCCTGGTTTTCCATCGCTACAGCTCTCATAGTTGCTATGCACCATAAAAGACTCTTCGCCTTTGACGTTGAGCCAAGAAAAAATAGCCCAGCACAATACGAACAGAAAAGCCCGTTCCTCCTGAGACATGAGGATTCAGAGGTGCGCTGCCATTCGCTTGTGATCTTTCTTTATTTGTATGCACTCTACTTATCATGATCCGGAGCAGATTACCTCACTACATTATGGGCATGTCTCAGAAACCACTAGTACGATCATGTAGGGAATCCTGATGTAATGCCTTTCTTGGACGTCGTCTAATTTGATCCTTTTGCCATAGAACAACGTGCTTGGGGCTCGGTGGTCGACCTGGATCTGTCCAGGCGTACCAGTACCAACACCAGCCTGCATCGATTGGGCATAATCTGTTTGCGGCAGGTCAGTTGCACTCAAATGAAGTGAACAAAGCGTTATTTCATGTCCTTAAGTCCAATTGCATCCCGATATCGCAGAGGTTGGTACCTATCGGCTCATGATGAGCAAGATGAGTGTTTTCACCAGCGCGGTCGCAACGCTACCTCATGAAGGGGGCGGGTCTATAATTGCGGCAGGTACTTGCATTTTCACCCCGCTTGAGACCGTAAGTGGTTCTGCTCACTCGCTCGCGGAAATTAGGTGCCAAGGGGAAAGCCATTGTCATAAAATCATGGGAGGGGGGAAATGGAAATGCCCAAGTTAGGCATTTGCTGATGCCTGGAAAAACAGACGTTCTTGCTCAAGCGTTTGACAAAATGGTAGGTGCATATTCTTTTCGGCGATGATGGGGCGTGGAAGTCAACACTCCGGTTCTCCATCCAGGGTACCGTCCTATATAGCGGGTGTCGGGACGGGTCGATACATCTTTTTGATGTGCGCACCTCGGGATCTATTGCAAATGAAATGACGCTAGGTCAATCCAGCAGAGGGGGGACTTTCCAGAGTCAGGAAGGTGGATCCATACGAAGGCTGGCTCATCCTTCCGCAATCTGTTGCATACAAGATCTAGGTGCGAATCAAGTTTTATCCGCTGCTATGGATGGCTCGGTAAGTTTATCAAATCAGGGCTCAGTAGTACAACGCCTTAAAGCAAAATGTTCATGCCTCGCTGTCGGCAGATGTATATGTGGGACACGCGATTTCCGACTTCCCCTATTGTGGAGTTCCACGGCCATGTCAATGCCCATGCGAGAATTAACTTTTGTGTGAACGAAGACAAGAATGTACTTATTGCAGGTACTTTGTTGGAGACGATACCCAAGCCCGGTTAGTTTGTATCCAAGCCTGACACTGTCTTTAGCCGGCTTAGACCGTCATCTCCGAGCATGGAGCATGCGTACAGGCGCGCTCCTTTCTCAGCAGCCACCCACGCAAACAAATGCAATCGGGCCGAGAATCATTAGATTCATGACAGATGGAAAGGATTATGGTCGCGCGAATTCTGAGCAGAATCCATGGGCACGTATGGCTGGTGGTCTGGTCTGGGGGGCGTGCGGCAAGGACATTGAGATATGGGGTTTGGAATGACGACACCTATTCACCACATCAAATCGCGAGCGAATCATTTCTATTGGATACTACCATTATTGAGACTACATTATGATACAGTTAGTTGCTATACAAAAATATGATGGAGAGCACATTCATAATACTCTCTACATCAAGCTGTCAAAGTTCCTTTGGTGCTTGGAACGTCATTTGGTGCTCCCGAGGGCGAAATGGCCTCGCGCAGTGCAACTGCAAGAGATTTGAAAGCAGACTCCGCACTATAAGGAAGAGTAATCATGTAAGTGATGTCTCGTGAGCGGATACACGGGCCATAGCCATACCGGTGATGATCGTTAAATCCCCTGATCACATCAACATGAACGGTCAATCCAGCGCTGGTAGCAAAGCTCTCGATAACGTGAGGAATCATCTCACAGCTAAGGTCGCCAATTTTCTCCCTTTTCAATCCCAGCTCCACCACAGCATGGGGTCGCCCCGAAACATCCACGACAGCTCGAGATAGTGCTTCGTCCAATGGAGCATACGCGTAACCGAATCGCTTTATACCGGTCGGTGGGCCTAGGGCTTGCTTAAAGGCGTAGCCAAGGGCAATGGCACAGTCCTCCGCGGTATGGTGATCGTCAATGTGAAGGTCGCCCTTGCAGGTGAGAGTAAGAGACCAGCGGGAGTGCTTTGCTAGCGCATGTAGCATCTGTCGCATTTAAACCGTCAAAGATATGTCAGTGCATGCTATCCATTATAGGCTATTTTTGGACGCCCCTGTTCTTCCTTTTGCTGTCCCCGCTACACATTCTTAGAACTTACATGGTCGAGAAACCCAACGCCTGTGTTGACCTCAATCGATTGGGCTTGATACTGATCGAGTGTGAGGCTGACATGAATGTCAGTCTCGTTTGTCTTTCGTGAAATGGTTGCCGTTTTCGTTCCTTGTGTCATGTCGTTGCAGTGGTGGGGGACACTGTGGAGGACCGTCAGACGCAGTTGTTAGATAGTGCGTTGTCATGGCAACAGTAGATCTCTGGGATCTAATCGCTCAGCACTTGACATTGCAAATTACAAGAGGCCTTTTCCGCATTTCTACGGCGCAAAGGCACCGCCAACACTCATGATAGTCGCTTCAAAAGATGACCATGAATGCGACAGGTGCAGGAGCGATATCTTTGCGAATTGACTTGCGGTCGGGCCATCATCAAAGATTGAACATGCGTGATTTGTGGGAGATCCAAGTGTTTTGATGCGAGGAGCCACATCGGGTCGATTGCTGGATTGGTTGACCGTTTCTTGTTTCCAAATAATGGTACATTTACCAGGGCAGAATAGCGAAGACGGGCCATGCTTGGGGCCGAGGGAAATCAGTAGATGGCGCACACGAAGAGTGGGCCTATATAAACTACCCCCCCAGCTTGTCTCTGGACAAGACGTAAAGAACATATCACCATTGCCAACAAACCCCCCACAAGGCCTCCAGTTTATCTACTTATCCACCAATGCGTTATTTTCTCCAGGATTAATGACACACGTACTTGTGAGTATCATCCCAACCCGAGCCGGTCGTGTGCCCTCGGTGAGCTGCACCCCTTTTTTGGTTTCATGTCTCTACGATCTCCTCATCCTCTGGCATACATTCTCTTCGGGGCCTACGTCTCACTCTCTGGGTTTGCATCTTTGTCTGGGCATATATATCGCATAGAGCATTTCCGCTGCGGTCCTCGATATGTCACATTGTGCATACGGTACATTTGAGGCACATGTCCCCTGCATATTCACTTCATGCAAAGTCATATCCATCGTACGATTTACGCTGTATCTGTCCAGGGCTCTTCCTTTGAGATGTCCCAAAAGTGTATCGCGCTGGTCAACTGTGCCACATGCGCGAGTTGATTAGGTAAACCTGATCTCCAAAGTTGGTCCGAACGTTATTCCCTCCATTCTTGAAAAGCATGTCCAGATCCGCACCTTTTCGCCGCATCTGCCCAGAAATTGTACAGAAACGAATTGAGAATGCTCGTGAGCTACAGTTTTTTGTGGTGCAAGAATTGGGCCCCATGGCCTTTATTATCAAGGAGCCAAATGGCCCCCCACCATCTCCCGATTCAGTGGCTGCCAACAGAACAGGTCGAAAATTCAAAGTGGGACTTGGCTCGCTGCAAACCTGCACTTGCTCTTCATTTATGAAGGATGGTGAGCTTTGCGCTCACACGGTAAGTTGAAATTATGAACGATGTGTGTCATTTTTAACACAGTGAGACATCGTCTGAGAGCCTTTTCCTTATTATCCCGTTCTTCTTCAGCTTTGGGTAATGCTTAAAGTTTTTGGAGTGCCCCAAGATAGCGATATATTGTATCAACAGTCACTGGTAGAAAGAGAGATTGCGGAGCTTATGAGATATCGAAATCACCGTGTAGGTTGCCGTACGGGATGGTTAACCTGACTCCTGTGCTAAAACTCTATGCGGGGGTTGTAGCGACCCACGCTACCGCCACCCGAGTCTTCGCCCAAGATTTCCTCGGAAAGCTTCAGTGAAGATGGGATTCCTCCACGTCCAGTACAAGAAAATGACATCTGGTAAGATGGGCTGAGATCAAAAACATGACAGATTGTACTCACTTACTATTGCAGTCCAATATGCCAAGAAGAGTTGCTCTCATCGTCTTCATCGCTGACATACTGCAAAACCAGCTGCGGGAACCACATGCACGTCAAATGTGTCAGAGTTCTCATGGAACACCAGAGCAAAAGCATGGGATTAGACACTGTGAAATGCCCAGTACGTCATGTTGCCGGCTCTCATCTGCCATTTGACAATATATTCTCACCTTTGTATATATTCAGCTGTGCCGAAAGGACCTCGGAACTGTCGAGGAGCTTAAAACCCAATTGTCCGCTGAAGAGAAAGGGGATCGGCAAAAAAGAAAAGACAAGGCCAGGAAGTCAGCATTGCACAAAGGTACGGGAAAGAAGTATTGATACCTGAACCCGTAGCTTCATCTATGTCACTACGACTAGGAACATCATGTCAAGAGTGCGGATGCCTTTCTATTGTGGGAAAGTGCCATCGGTACGTTATAGATGAAGCTACATGCACGAAGCAATTCTGACCGCGTTGCAGATGCACCGTTTGTCAGGTACTGCAACTGTCACACGCAATACGTGAACCTTGTCGCTGATGTCGACAGCAAATAGAGCTACCATCTCTGTGATAAATGCTTCACATCCGGAGCGCACAGTGATCACACATTCACGCACCGATCCCGCCCGAATTCTCCTTCTCGCCTATCCCCACGTCGAGTTGCACCGACATTCCCCCAAGCTGTTCTAGAAGACATGCAGACTCGGGAACTGGGCGATGCAGACTACGAGGCCCTTTTGGCACTCGATTCACCAGGAGTGAATCAAGGCGATATTCCACTACATGTTGTCAGCGGATTTCCAACCGAACGTGCGGTGGGAAAGAACTGGGTTGGAGATTCGTGCAAGGTCTGTATGCAAAAAATCCAGACAGGGGAAGTTGTGAGAAAAATACCATGCTCGCATGGTTTTCATAGGAATTGCATTGGTACGTGCCCTTTGTCCGTTTGCGGAAACGGGGATGATTGCTAATCTTTCCGCTTCAAGACCGCTGGCTCTTGCAATGCCGTACTACATGTCCGACATGCGGCCTTGCCGCATACTCGTCCATTACGGCCGATTCCAATAGTACCGACGTTGGGGATCCTATCGATCTTAATGCTGCAACCTACCATGCTGCTAAATATCCTGATAAAACAAAGCGTAAAAAGAAGCGCAAAGGAAAGAAAACTGTGCAGCAGCAATCTTCCGAGGATCAAACTCGTGCAAGTGACTTCTCACTGAATGCGATGGTTATTCTCGGATCCAGGAGTGAATTGATGACCAAATTGAATCCAGAAGAAATGCAGAACTGTACAGCAACTGATAATGCTTTCGTAGACCAAACTGGAGGAAGCACTTCTGGAGCCCCGGCGGATAGCGTTGCAAATGCTCCACTTTCCCGACAAACTTCGTTCCGATCTGCAATAGAAGGCGAGATGAGTCCAACAACTTCCAGTGACCGCCAATCAAGGAAAGTACTCGTGGGAGTCCGAGGCCGGCAACCCCCAAGTGTTCTAAAGGCCACTAAAACTGTCTCCGAAGGCCTTACCTTACCTCCAATACATATTAAAGGAATTCACGGCATCTGCAGCCCTCTTTCCCAAAAGGATAACCCAACCACCAACCCCAACCCGCACAAGGCACGAAAAGCTAAATTGTGTCAACGAAAATTGTCGTTTGGTGCTGGTAGACGTGGGACGTCAGGGCAACTGGCGCCTGCACGAGAAAATACTTCGCTGAACGACCTTGTAAGCACAAGACAGCTATCAATAGGTCCTCAAATGCAGAGACCACTAGTGGACATGTGTAGAAAAGGCATTTATGCGGCAAGTGCAGTGTAGATATGGCAATAAAATGCCTTCCAATTGAGGACTTCGCCAAATTATTGGAACATGTTGGCGTGTGTTCAGCACGTTTGTATTCATTGTTCAAAGCATCTTATAGACCCCCTTTCGTTATTCCACGCAGTAGTCGTTGAATGAGTTCATCATTCTACCAGACACCAAAGAATTAGAACAATGAGCGTAGTTCGTTCCTCCTTTTTCAAATACCTGAATTATTACGGCCTTTGCGCTGCTGATATTTTCGAGCTAGTTGAAGTGAGCAAGCATCAGCATGTACTGCGGGCATGCGTGATTATCAAAGCTGCTTCTGCTCAAAGTGACATACATGTTCGTCAATTGCATTTTCGATGTCTTTTAACTGCATTTCTAGGGCAGTAGTGCCTTCTTGTGTTGTACTAGAATAGCTGTTAATCCATGCACTACTCACCCGTACATCAATATTGCTCACCTGAGCTCCATATCTAAGACGCCTTGGTATTTCTGCCGCTCTTTTCTCCACATTTCAAGCTCCCTGTTCATGCTATCAATATCCTCCTGCATGTAGTCCATGGTTTTACCAAGAGGATTTGTGCTCCGCGTGAGCGCTTGAATCCAGTTTCGGAGAGCTTCAATCTAAGTTGAATGTCAATCAAAGCAATATCGCACTTGGCAAGAGCCAAGATGTAGGTTCATATTATACCTCCTTCTTCCCGCCTGTGCGATCCCTGGCTGTTTTGGCTCGATCCTTGCCTTCTTCCACTTCTTTGGTCCCTTCCAGCTCTTGCTTCGTTTGGAGAATTGTTCGGACGAGACCACCTATTTGGCGCAACGCTAGTGAGCATAGCGGAGGACCCATGAGAGTTTTCTGTATGTACCATGCTTCTCATCTGCCAGTGGCCCTTCTTCTCTCCCGGTCTAGTGAGATGGTTTGAGCATCCTAAGCGTCAGGAAATGCAAAGCCGTCCTGCTATCGACATACCGGCGCCTGCACGTCTTCATCGTCATGGGCTATTACTACAAACTGGTCATCGTCATCTTGTTTACTTTCCGTGAAAATTGCAGGTAAGTCCCTGATATGCGCCGAATCACTGGGTTAACTATTGAAAAGCACGAAGAGTGTCGACTAGAAAATTACTTGGGAACTTCCTCCAAAACAACCTCAGGCGCCCTCTGTCTTGGAGGAGCTGGCCGAGCGCTTGCTGGTCGCATACGACGTGGAGTTGAGGCAACTCTTGATTGCCGGTCTTCGAGGTCCATTTCAGCTGTCCGAACGGACTCTTCTGGAACTGTTTGACAGTGATTTCTATTAAGTTTCCTAGGTATTTTCTTTGCTAAAGGATGCCACGTGTACCTGCTTCTTCTAAAGCTGGCTGTGGAAGAGCTCGTGCCTGTGATGGGGCGACGGCTTCCACAGATGGTGGCAACCGACCTTCAGAAGATGGTTGGGGAGATGGCTTTGAAGGGGGCGGCGTTGCAGCTGAAACTTGTGGTGATCTGAATTGCGACTGCGGTGATTGTGGTGACGGCTCTGTTGCGGGAGGGGTTTGTGGTTTTGGCGGCTGCTGCTGTGGTTGTGTTTTCTGTCCGGATGCGGATTGATCTCTGGCACCCCTTGAGGTTTGCGGTCGAGCATCTAGTGCGGGGTCTGATTTCCCTTTTTGTAAATCAGATAGGCTTCCTGAATCCCTGTATCAATGACATGCTCGAATTCGTTAGCCCATATTCGGGCGACATTCCAGCTGTCGAAATGACCCAATTACCCTGCCTTGGTAGATTTTCCTGCTGAGAGAGACCCATTGGAACTACGTCGTTTCCCTTGGTGCTCTCCCGCAAGGACGCGCTTGACGGCATCGGAACTGTCCACCTGAATATATCATTAACAAGAATCACTGGCTCGTTTCCTTGGAAAGTGCACCACCTTTTTCAATATCGCCTTTCCTAACAATTGCAGCAGAAAGTTTGTTTCTTCGGGCTCCATTCCGGCAACAATTTTTAATGGAGATGCCTTCACTTCGACTCCAGTGGCAATTCCTGCAAATCAGAGGCACAAGTTATCATCTGCCGTCATTTTTCAAGTGGATATTCCTCAGGACATTGAACGCACCAACGCAGTCAATTATCTTCGTCAAGTACGCAATTTTGGCATCTTTTTCCTACACCCTCCCACTCGTCAGTCGCTGGGCCGATCAGAGCATTAACTCATGACCAAGTCAAAGTGTTCGCACCTTGACATTTTCAGAATTCATTTCAATCTCATCATATAACCCGTTGGCAAACTCTGTTGTGTTGATGATCTCGCTAATGAGGTCATGAAGATAACGGAACGGCGGTTTGGAGAGGAGCTTTGGCGTCAGAGGAGGCTTTTTAATAATACGACCGAGGATGTCGGCTGTTTTCTTGATTGCATCCTCCAGTGTGGACATTTTCGAATTTTACCCTCTCCACTTCCGTGAAACACAGGCCGTTACGTTTTTAGCTTGCGAAACAGGAAAGCGGAAGCGTGGTGGTGAACAGCCGCACTGTCAGTTCTACGAGTTCTTCCTGATTTTTGTCTCGTACGCTACTAGGAAAAGCTTGCTCAAAGTGCTGTTGCTCTTTCAGGTTTTAATACATGCAGCCAGGCAAGAGTCGATCAGATAAGCAAACGCGTCGCGGGACCAAGCCACACTGTCGCGTTCTGCGTTGGAAGTTTGCCTTTCTCTTTGTGTGGTTCTTTTGCACTGCTTCCAATCATGCGGACCAGAGATATCAGACGTTTTCATCCTCCTTCATGGGCTTATGCGCTAGGCATTTTTCTTTCCGTAACTACGTTATGTGTCCCTCTATCCTCCGCGGAAATTTCCGCATCCGCATCCCTCACGATTCCAGATTGTGCCAATGGTCTATATTGGAGTCCAATACTAATGGCCTGCACAGCCTGTCCTACCAGTGAAAATGAGGTTCTTGGCCCTAAAGGTTGGCACTGGGAGGGAGTACGGATCTGAGCAAATGAACTTACTTATCGGAAGGGACGTGATCCAGGGTCATGTGTATGTAGTGTTGGCTATGCACGAAATCAAGCCAGTGGACGCTGTGAGGCATGCCCGGCAGGAAAGGTATGCGGTTTGTTGAATCTTGAATTACTCTTGAAGGATAATTCTCAATGCTTGTGGCAGGTTGGATCTACCGATGAGAGCTTTTGCATTGGTTGTGCCTCACCAGCATCACAAGCTGTTCTCGCGGAAACTGGCAGCCAATGCACCTGTGGTTCTATGGCATATCTCGGTATGTTGTTTATGGGCGCCCAAGATCTACCTTACTTGGGGTAACATTATTTTGTTTGTGATTGAAGTGGATCGCAACGCCACTGGCAGACTTGACACCGCCATCTGTACATCCTGTCCAGCCAATTCCTACCCCAGTCTAGATTTATCCACGTGCATCGAATGTCCGGATCCAGGAATGAATGCTGTCTACAGTGGCGGCAGCTATAGTTGCGTTTGTCGGACCGATCTGGGTTATAGCGCTACTCCAGTAAGTAACGATCCTAGAGCGGATCGCCTTTACAAGATCTCTGATACGTCAAGCGTCTCAGCAAGACCATACATGCCTTCTTTCGGCAGACATCAGCCAGATAAATTCTTTGATCGGCAGCACGAATCCGAATACAATTACATACCATGTACGTGCACTATTTTTGGCGCTGCATCATTCAGTTCTAATCTCGCTTACAGAATCTAGTTGGGCCAGAAGGCACCATCACGCCCATTACCATTACATCGGACGTATTTGCCTCCCTATTTATGAAGTCGGTTTCCCAATGTCTGGTACTTATTCACCGTGCAGGATTTTTCCGTTGTGGAACACATCTCAACCGTCATCAAACCTTGGTCAATAGCGTCAGCAGATTCCCCAAGCCTGTCAGGCACTGGCTAATCTCTGCGTGCTCCAGTTATACGATTTTTCGACGGCTCCCTGTCAAGTTTATCAGTCGATTATACGAGGACAGTCGTCCGTGGTAGACACTCTTGATGCGTGAGTACAGTGGCTTTTGTTGCTGCCCAAGTAATCTCCTAATATTCAAATATGATAAGGCCCCAAGGTTTGCCATGGCTATACTATGGCCTACTGAGCTCCCAGGAATCTACAACGTTTACAAGTCAAGTGCTTAATCTCACAGTGGACATCGGTTCTGGAACGGTATCTATATTTCGGATGTTTGCTCGTAGTGCAATCATAAGTTTTAAGACATCTGTAATATCTGTAGGGTGTATCTCGTTTACCATTTGTCATGTCTACGTATTCCTTGAACGGAACATATCTGGGATTGCAGAAACTGACCACCCAGCTGCAGGTGGGTATTCGTTTTCGTGTAATGCAGTGTCCCAAAAGCTGACACGATACGTAGCTTTGCACTCCAGTGCCTAGTGAGAGAGCAGATGATTGGCGCCAGATTGGATACGACTACGTAGCTTCGTGCACAATAGATTTGGCAAGCGCCATCAATTCCACTTCTACTGCCACCTTTTACGATTTATGTAAGGAACATGAATATCCCGAACTATCACCGCGCATAATCCAAACACCGTCTTCTTGGTAGTTATCGAGGATAGTTTGGGGATACTGAAAGCTGTACCAATACGCGTTATCAACTATCGTACACTGGCCGGGCGCCAACCTAATCTGAACGCCGATCCTCTCGACTACAGCTCCAGTGTTCTTTTTCGCCGGTTTTTCAGCGTTGACGATATAAGTGGAGTGCAAGGCGGACTGCTAAAAGTTGTGCGAGTGCCCCTTGCGATTACGGTTTGGTAAATGCAGCGTATTCGTATGAATTCTCTGAATCTATATTGACTGTAACGTTGTTGAGGCAGGATTCGAAAGGCAGATTCAGACGGGCGGATTTACATACCAGTCCTTGATGTCGCATATACAGAGCGAGACGTGTCCACACTTTCAGAACAGACAAGTATCTCTTTGCAGGTGAATAATCCGTTGTGGGCAGGCTTTCAATATTATCTTCTGCTGATCCGGCATCAGTTTGCTTTCTCCGCTCTATATATCATGCATCTGGACAACTTCTGGCGAGTCATGACTGTCGTTTTCTCACTCGTCTGTGCTACGGCAGGACTGCTGGCTTTGTACAGTGCCAGAGCATGGAGTACGAGAAATCTGACTGTATCGCAAGGATGGGATTTCAATGTAAGTGCTCTCGCCGAATTTGATAAACAGTTTGTTTACGTTATTGACTTGTTCCAGTTCTTGAGTAGATGCATTCTCATTCTCGCTGGGTGTCTGGCACCATTGCTTTTCTGGTTTTTGCTTGCCGTATCCGCATATTGGTTCTTTTTTTATAAGAACCAAACCGTGATGAAAGTCCTCTTACCATGGTCGGATTCCGATCTGCACAAGTTCAATGCAATCGTCATTACTACACTTATCTGCCAGGTTTGCGTCGGGTCGGCAATACAGGATTTTATGCCCAGATTTGTAGTTTGTTGACGGTTTCCCGCAGGGCGCTTACATTATCAAACAAGTTTACGAGCAATGCACAGTCGACATTTTCTTCATCGATTGGGAACGGAGTCGAGGGAAAGTCATGGCTGCCGGTGGTGAAGGAAAACCACGATTGGCAGCTGTAAGTGTGTGGAGAAGCATATTCATGATGAATGAGTGGAACAAGATGCAGGTGCGAGCAAGTGCATTCGCTTCGAAAAGGAAAGTATCTCATAACAGATTTCACAGACATATCGCCGGGTGAATATCGAGTTTTCGCTTCTGGCCTTGTACTTCATAGTCGAGGGTCTCAAAGTTCGATACGCCGCCACTCCTCAACCGAATATTCACGACCTCACTCCCGGGCTCGTAAACCCCATTCTGCTATTTGCAGTCGAATGTCTACTGTGGATTTTACTCGCCGTTGCCCAAGTGAGAACTATTGAACTACATAACTTTATACATGGTATTATCTAACCTCAAGGTCAGATCCTTTTTCGTGCGGTTATCTATGAGAGATTCTACAAGGACAAACTACTGGATTTTGTCGACGTTTTATCCATGGCAAACTTGAGCATTCTAGCGTTCGACGAATTGTGCCATGGCTATTACATTCATGGTCGCTCCGTTCACCCGTGCGCCGACACAAATATCGGAGAGCTGAATGCATTCTTGCGTAGGGAACAGGTACGCTTGGAATACTTCAGCAGTACGCAGTCTTACTTTATTCTAACTTATATCTTGCGAGTGATAGGCCGACTTAGTACCAAGGCGAGGAATGCAAGATACGGATCAGCAATGCTTTGAAGTATTTACACAAAAAGAGATGCGCTCCGCCTTTAACAAAGTGTATTCAATGGTGATTGCTGAAGTGGTATGTACGGTCATAATTGAATGGTCATATATGCGAATTCAACAAATATTGTTTGGATTTCCTAGGAGGCACAAACTGTTGGCAATGTTGCTGCCCGGCTACGTATGAATGAATTGCTTTTTTTTGAATAATATATCATACATTGGTTTTTCCTAATTTTTAATTTTAGAGCGTCTATCTGCTGACAAGATGCAGCGGCGATTTAACGGGGCTGACGAAACCCGCGTTCGTGCATACGAAACTGTCAACCACTTTGCAAGATCGTTCTTTGATAAGGTACGACCTTGTCTTTAATCGCAGCTGGATAGAATGAAACGAAAGTCATGTGTCAGTAACCGCTTCGTTCCATCATAAAGAACCTAAAAGAATTCCAATACCATATCCGGGAACGTACATATTTTGAACGCTTCTTGGGTACCACTCCGGACGTGTCACAGAACACTGTGCTTTTCCACAGTACGTTGACACTTCGGTTTTGCTCAATGTGATCCCCACATCTCAAGCTAATCACTCTTTACCCCAGCTCCTTCATCTTTCACGAGACTTCTGTTGTACGGTATCGAATACCATCTCCTGATATTGTACATCCTGATTTTCACGGTGGCGGATAACGGGTTGGGAAATACTGGTGCAGCAGCAATTATAACGTATGGTGTAGATGTTGTGATACGGGTGATACGAAAGCATTTTGGGGCAAGCAATTTGGCGAGGAAGACAATGATGGATAGGAAGTTTTTAATTTAGTTCTCATTTTTGTATTTTGTCAGCAAGATGATTCAAAGGGTATGCTTACCGTTCAATCGACATCGGCAATAGTTGATTCAACCTTGACCATTTCCAATTCGGCATCTGGAACAGGCGGTCTTTTGATGAGCACTTGAATGATGGTCCACCAAGAACGAACGTGGCTCATTAAAGAGCCATCTGATGACGAGGCTGTCACAGTTGGAGGAGGCACATGGTGCAGTCGTACTGCTCCAGAGTCCACTTGAATCATCTGAGTGTTTGCCCGGTTTGGTCGGGGGCCGACACTTCGCTTTGACCTCATAGTCCAGGGATCCGGGCCTGCCCCGCATTCGTACTCCTTCTCGAGTTCGATAAAACGCCAGGTGGGCATCCCTAGGTATACTGACATACAGAATATTAATCAGCTCGCTCAATGACATAGCATACATACTGGCCATTCTTACTTAGTTTGCAATGGAAAATTGTTAGTGTAAGTCCAGCGCCTCCAGTAAACACCATAACGCAGGCATACACAAAAATGACGGCCGCAATCACTTGGAATGTCCCTGAACGGTCGTTCAAGATACGGCCCACTGATCAAAATGAGCATCGGTGAGCGGTAAATATCGCAGTCTGGCGAGGTCGACGACCTACCGGTGGCATGGAACATAGTGGGTTCTTTGAAGTACAAGGCAAATGCATATAGAGATATCGCAGCATTCCAAAATGCAAAAAGCCAGCCGAAAATGAGAGCAGCAAAGAAAGTTGCGTAATTCCTACGGCCGATGTCTTGCCCGAGAAAATCGCAATGGTGGTCAAATCCATCAACGCATTTATTGCAGGGCTTGCAGTGTTTCGTGTTTTCATCAACCTTTACTTGACATATGTGGCAATAATGAGTTTCTTTATTAATGACTGGAACTCCGCGAAGCTTCGTAAATCGGACATTGCGCTCGACGTCGGCTGCAGGAACTCGGGGATCCTCGGTGTCCACAGAGCCTGTATAGGATGCCAAGAGAAATGCCAAGGTGGAAAAAGCTCCAGGAAGAACAGTGAAAGCAATGCGCTCTGTTCCAGAAAAGAAGCGAACGACCAGAAAGTAGTATCCAAGAAGACCCAAGATGAACCACGACAGCAGAAAAACCGATTCAACTTAATCACGCATACATGTCAGCCATGCAACAAGGATCCAACTTTTCAATTAGTAGCTCCTACCTTGGAAGGGTCTTTGCCACATATTCACCTTCCACCATGCGTTAAAGTTTGCGGGGCCCGAGGTAGCGGAGCTGTGATAGCGCTCCGTCGATGTGACCATCAGAGGAAGTTTGATCTTTGCCGGCATGCGAGGAATTCGTTTGCCGTTCGAATAGTATTGAATTGGACGAGGCCGAGGCGGTTCTGGCTCAATATCGGTATATACCGCCAATGGATCATCGTTGGATCTTGTGGTCCCCATCGATGTGTGTTGCGATGAATGTGAGTTTGAATGTGCCATGGTTTTCTGGGGAAGAGATGATTGAGAAAATATCTATATGGAACAGGTATGTTTCCGTTACCCTTTTCCAATATACCTTCAATGTTGGTATTTACGTATTTCTCCGGATTCGACGTCAGCAACTGGAAACCCTTTGGAAGGGTTGAGGGTCGGGGAATTTCTACGTAGCCGTTACGTGATCAATAACTAAGCCACGCCTAGTCACCGTCGAACGCACCAACCAGCCCTCCACCTGGGCATCACCATTAGAGCGGCCAAAACATAATGCTGAACGGGAAAGAAAAGCAGTTAGGTAGTTATGACTGGGACGAGACAAGGAGAAGCGAACTTCGTCCCATTGACACCGTGGTGCTAGGATCAGACGAGATTCCGTCAAATCGACAGATCACCCCAGAAACCGAGAATGAGGACGCGAATGAGGTATTTTGAAAACATGATATCACGGCATATGGTATATTGAATCCATATACTAACGTATCAACGTATCATTGGGGGCAGAACTCTAGTGGGAAGATTGATGTCTTAGGAAGCATAACCGTGGGCAAACGTCCACGCGCACCGGAAGATCACACGCAAGCCAAAGTGGAGGTATGGATAATCTTCTTTGGTTTATTTGACGCATGCACTTCAGAAATATCAAAGCTAATGCTCTATGTAGAAACCCAGCACCGCAATGCATGATGCACCAATTGTAAGTCTATCAACGATGAAGGACCACAAGAGCGACGAAATAGACGGCAGACGGGACGGTGGCTGGTCGAGCGCCGCAGCAGGTGTCAAGCGCCCTCGTACATTGGACGATGACAAAGAGCATGACAACGCAGACATTACGAGAGGGACTGGAGCGAGTGTCAAGCGTCCTCGTACCCCTGACGAGGAGGAGGAGGTAGTCCTCGAATTCTCTCAAGGATTGTATATGCGTACAATATTTTAACAGCCTTGTTATACGAGCAGGTGACGGCCAGTTCAAACGTATTGGAGAAGGCTACCACCGAAGATAGGCCTTCTACTGCTACACCGGAAGGAACCCCTGAGCCCGCAGAGGTGAATGGAAATGCGACGGCCAATTGCAAGAGTATAACTAATTTTACGTGATTAACTTGTGCAGGTGACGACACCAGCGCCTAGAGAGAAGGAACCAAAGGCTGCGACGAATCCGTTCCTCAGAGATACGGGAAAAGACGTAACATGGGACGACCTGGTTGAGGAGGAAGATGAAGACTCTACCCAAACCGCAGCTCCCTCACAACTCGGTACCCCCATGAAGGTATCCGGCCCATCCGCTCAATCAAGTCCTATATTCCCTTCCAGTTTCAGCACCGGTTTTGGCGGATGGTCGAGCTGGGGACAACCAGGAAACGGAAGATCTGATGGTGGTTCCATATCTTCGCCCTCGTTTGGCCTCTCGAGTGCTCCGGTATGATCCTTCCGCTTCTGTCGGTTCACTACGTTGGGAACTGTGTGCTCAAATGTAAACTCGATAGAATTCCGCAATGTCCACTCCTCACAAGTCCAACGTAAACGGCCCTGTTTTCGGCTCTAACCTGTCAGGTTCAGCATTTGCCTCCTTCGCCGCCTCTCCATTGACGTTTGCGTCGCTTGCATCCCCCAGTCGGCCAACCGGTTCCAAGGAAAAGGCGTCGAATGACTCTGGTTCATCCTTTCCGGATCTATTAGCTGAAAAACTTCAAGACGAGGAAAAGAAACCACTAGAGCTTAACGCGCCCTCTCCTCTAATCAAACCCGTCAAACATGATCTTGCGGAAACGAAAGGTGTGCAATTTGAGACCGTTCAAGTGTAAGATCTGGTTATTCATGTTGCTCATCTGTATGATAGCTGTTTCTGGAGAAGAGGAGGAGGAAACAACATACCAGGTTTGTCACCAGATACGGGTTCTCGCATGTATGCAACCAAGTTCACGATGACCTTCTGCTTCAGACTCGTGGAAAGCTTTTTGTGTGGGACGCGAGTGTCAAGGACAAAGAAAGATGGCGAGAGCGTGGAAAGGGAATGGTAAAGGTCAATGTCAAAAATGACCGTGCTCAGCAAGGACGACTGGGTAGGCATCCAATCATGCATGACCACCGTGATGCTCAACTCTCACCCTTTGTTGCGATTATCAGTCATGCGATCGGACGGGTCTCTACGATTGATTCTTAACACAAAGATTTTTTCCGAAATGAAGTGCAAGGTCATCAGTGAAAAATATGTTGAGTTTCTAGGGACCACAGTGGATCACCCGGGTCAAATAGCGAAATTCTTACTCCAGGTATGGGCGAAGGATATTTTTCAAAACATCTGTATATGCGTAACTCAAACAAAAACTCTTGTTTTTAGTTTAATAAGCGCGAACCGGCAGATGAACTGAAGGAAGCAATAGATCGGGTATTGGAAGATGCGGGGGAGGCATAGTTCAACGCAAAGGCTTTGACGTTTTATGCAATGGGACTTCATGTAAGCTAGGATTTCATTACGAGTTCTCCAGCTGCATTCACTGGGAACCAATGCACGCGCCGGCAAAACTTAGGCACTTTGTATCCGTGCATTCCCCATTATCCCCAAGTTCACGACAACAGTGCAAAAGTACATAAAGTAAGCGAGATCCGCTTAGACTAAGCCATTTATGGTTTTCATGGCAACAGTGACTCATCCCGCAGAACAGCTTTGGGGCTCTTAAATATTAAAGCATGAGAGATCACAGATCCTTGAGCCGACGAAACATGCTGCGAACCAAGGGAAATATTATCCGTGGTTGCCTTTCGTACCGTCGCGCATTTGCGACCCAACCCCCTAAGGTACCCCCCCCGCCGCTACCACCACTACCTGGAAATGGAACCGAAAGTTCAGATGCACCTCCGTCAACCATTGACAAACCCGCCCCTCCTCCGCAACCGACAACCTCAGGCCTTCTGGATCGCTTTGCTAGTAAGCTTCGACGGGACATTGAAGAAATGGAGCAGAGGCGGAAGGAGAAGGACGCGGCGGCCGGACTCCCACTCCCAGAGACCGATATCCCGAAAGCTGAAAAAAAGTGCGTGCCTTTAGCGGTATTGGATTTGCCTTTCCTTGATTAACAGTCGATCTTCTAATTGAAGACCAGGATTGCTTTCACGGGTGGACGATCGACTGCAACAGCAGCGACGTGAATTGGAGGCGGCACAATTGGCCAAGAGGGAAGCGGGAGAGTCTTCTAGAGTATCCCCATCCCTGCAGAAGCGAATGGATGAATACCTTGATTTGGACGCGAATCTTCGTGAGAGGGAAGAACTGTATGGATCAAGGTTGCTTTTTCTCACTGACTTGTCGGCGTGGAAGAATTAATGTGCTTCCCGTTAGATTGAAGAAAGCCTTCCGGGATGGCTATTGGGATGACTATAAAGGTGGATCGACGAACGTATTAAGGCTGCTGTCCATGTTGTTAACAGATCGAGCTTGTAGAGGCCGCAAGAAAAGGCGCAAAGCTGTGGGAAGCACCGCGTCGGATGCGGAATGCTAATGTGCGTGCATGCGTTTGCGTGACGGTTCGAGAAAATGACTTTATGAAGCTCATTCTCCATATCGTCAGGCCAGCCCACTAGTACCTAATCCGCAAAGTCGATCATTGACTGGTCAGACAACCGATGTGATGTCGCTAGTCAGAATCAAGAAAGCTTCACTCGTAACCTTTATGTTCTCTGCCTTTGGCGAGGTCTGTGGTGCTCATCAGTTTTGATCGTACGTGCATCCTGTTGACATTCACATGACTGCAGCCACACGTAAATAGCTTTGCCGATCGGTTTTTAAAGGAATTTAAGGATGTCCCCGAAGTTCAATTGGTTCAATTAAATATTGAGGAAAACTGGGTGAAAGCGCCAGTACTTAAACTGCTAACACCTATTGTCCGATGGAGAGTACCAAAAGATCGAAGGGTTCGTGGTTCAACTCGTCATTAATATTTTCTCAACGATTAAATTAACATCCCATTTAGGATAATTATCTACTACACTACTCCTCCATCGCCGATGCTCGACGTTCTGCGGGGATGACGAATAATGTTCTAGGTTGGGTGAACTTGGTTGATTCACAAGGTCGTATTCGATGGCAGGCGCATGGCTTGGCCAAGGACCATGAACTAGCTACCATGATCAAATTGACCCGGAAGTTGGCGGGCCTCCCCGATGTGGTCGCACCCGATATGATGGACGTCGTTCCCCCAGATGTCGCTCAAGCGAAGAAGGCTCTGGACCTGTGATATCCTCTATGTACAGGACAGCATTGCATCTTATTCATTGATTAGATAGAACTGTTTCCATTCTTGTGCTTTCATGAAATCTCGAACTTAGAGGACAACTGTTTCCAATCTGTGCTCTTGTGATTATGCTGCACGATTGATACGAGGTTGTGCATGAAGCGTCTCGCGTAGCGGTTGTTCTGATTCGCCTTTAGCACAAAGTAGGGGTAGTCGGTAGTAAGTGGGCGGGTAGATATGGAGAGGGTCCAGCAACAAATATATGCGCAGAGTGGTTAAGGAGCAGAAGCTGCCCTAGTGAAGGTCGTTGGTTGTGGGGTGTTCAAGTGCCAAGGATGCGCAAGGGATATCAGGAGATTTGCAGTTCTATCCCGATTGACCGTCGTGGATTGTGAACAAACTGTGTCATCAGTCCAATGCTAAACAATGCTCTTTTGTACTGGCCTTCCAGTTTCAATGCCAGACCCTATATGAGACGTTCAATGTTATGTTCATATGGCGGCTAAAGCGAGAGTTGTGGATCCCCCACCTCAGATAGGCTGACCCTCGCCTTTACAAGTTGTTCCTTCTCAGGAGGAGCATACTCAACTCCAAGCACCAGATCCGCTTCATAACTGTACACGTTGAAGTCGTACCGTGTTGCCATCGTAAGATTTTTTCGTATTGTCGTTGCATAACTCGCGCTTACGTGTCCCATCATTGGATTTGCGAGAAATGTCAAAACAGTTTTGGGTTCCGCTGGAGCGTCATGCTTGGATGGGTTCTTGTATCGCGCTCCGAGGGAGACTGCATTTGCAAAGAGTAGTGCCATGTTTAAATAATCCATGATAAGAAGTATGACGGTATTTCACGGAACGTACGTCCACCACTTCGTTCCTTTGCAGTGTAGTAGACCTCTGAACCAGCAGACCAGTTAGAGCCGGAGAAACGATAGAGTCCGCTCAAACCGATGACATGGTCGTCTGAGCTGTAACTGAGTTCACTGCTGTATGACAAGCTCGAATAGAGAAGTTGAGTGTTTACCTGCAACGGGATCAAATTAGTATGACAAGTCATGTCAGAACCAACTAAAGCTGTTTCTACCGAGCTAGAGGAGTTAGGCGCTCTAGGTTTCCAGGAATTTACACCAGATGCAACGATGAGGGTATTACGCGAGAGGGACTTGCTGTACAGCGCTTCCAAGCGGAGGTCTTCAAACAGTCGTCCATATACCAAATAGTTTCCTGTGGAGGGTCGGCTTAACGGAAGCTACCACACACTGCTATAGCAAAATACACTAACCAGTGTCGGAGGACTTTATAGCCTCGTGTGTCGAGGGAACGACTGGTATGCTACAATTTATTCCGGCTTTTCCATAGACCTTTAAATCGTCTACACAGCTCGGGGTCAAGCCGCCCTCGTCTTTGAGGTGCATCGGCGGTAAATCCAGTGGTGCCGAAGTAAATAGAAATCCCACAGAGCGAATGTTGGGTATCCCTAGTGTGTAGGTCCCTTTCAACACTGGTGATATTGTCTTGCCTAACGTAATGCTAAAGCCATGCGGAACGGCAAAGTCTAGTAATCGGCGAGAGTCAGTCAAAAGGGTAGAGTATTGGTCTTCTCTCCAGTTTATAGAGTAATAGTACCGCCGAAGGCAGTATTCCATAAAGTCCAACATGTTGGAACTGGCGGGTCCGATTAAAGAATGCAACGATTCAACAAATGGCAAGGTGATGCTCGAGGTTCTCCCCATCCGGCTTTGGTGGACGGATAGTTGGATGGAATCGGAGATTTTGGATAATTGCCATCGCGAGACTAAGCCACGGGACAAAAGTTCCGAACAGTTGCTTTTCATTTACTGCATGTAACCCAAACACTTTCCAGCGACTATATGCAAGTGAGATGCAGAATACTCTTTTCTTTATATCATAAATTTGACCCATTCCAGTTGGTGATGTCAACACATTGTTCAATGCCCGGATATTCAGGTAAGACAAGTCCGTGGCGTTTGGCAAACTCGGGAGGTACAAATCGTCCTCCCAAATAGTGACATTTACCTATCAAGTGGTTACAAGTTTAGCCATGCAGGGTCATAGAACGGACTCTAGCGCTACTGTGCATGCCTTCATGTGTACCTTTGAAGAATTTTGCTGCTTCCTTGGGGATTGTCAAGGACACAAGCATTTCAGGTTCAGGTCCACAACCATGCACGTTTCCTAAGAGGAAGACCACGTCAAGATGGTTTCCATAAACGAAAAAGCACGTCCAGGAGCCCCTTCCATACCCTTTTCTACATCCCAGCCGGAAGGGATATCGATGGAAACGATCGGCAATTTAGAATCTTTAATTTTCTGGAAACCAGATGGTCAGTTCAATATAGAAAGACCGCAAATGGCTTCTATCGAAGCTGCTCACCTTGATCACCTCGTCAAATGGCGGTCGGATATCTCCACGGAAACTAAAACCTGCCGAAGCAACATATTAGTGTCATAAGCGCGGACATGGGGGGGATGTCTAAAAAGCCCAGATACCAAATATGGCGTCTAGCACAATAGTGGCCGTCTTCAATTCTTCGTCCAGATTCTCTACGAAAGGGACATTCAGGTTCTCCAACTGTCTCCGTAAATTCTATGCAAGGAAGGGATACACAATACGAGCTTGGTACACCATTCGCACGTCTGCCACATGAAAAATGCCAACCTTGTACAAAGGCTTCTCTGTAAGTTTTGGATAGTGCACGACCGGTTTGTATCCGAAATGAAACAAGTGACGGGCGGCCACCAGTCCATCACCGCCATTATTGCCTTGTTCATTCCATCCGAAATCAAGTTAGGCTCATAACTGGGAATGCCTTTTCGATTGTGATAAGAACGAACCTGGACCTAACCATCGTATTTGTGTAAAGGTCAGTATTGGTCAACAGGGGCCATTTTGGCAGTGAAATGTAACGCACCCGCACACACCAATACTCGTTGAAAGCTATCTTTCGAATAGACCTTTGCCAATGCCATTGCCACGCTCAAACCGGCCAACTCCATCAACTACATTCATGTACATGGACACATTCAGCACTGACGTCCGGGTCGCTGCATAGTAACTAAGTACCTGGTCAACTGAAAACCCTCCCTTCTCTGGGTCCATTAATTCATTGTCCAGCTCTTGCGCGAGTGTTTGCCCAATGTACTGTACATATGGCAGCCCCACGGCATGATAATATTGAAAACGGGAGAGATCAAAAACCCGCCGAGGACAAGAAGAAGGCGATACAGTTAGACAGGGCCGAATATGATGTGTTACCAGCCCCAGGATACGCCATCTACATGGAGTATGAAACAACACCTTGTGGACCATCTTTAACCAATGAAAGGTAAAAATCGGCAGTCGGGATGTCAGTGTTGAATGCAAACCCAGCTTTGTGCTGCGCAATTACGTAGGGAGTAAGTCAGTCATCGCGCAACCATGGCAACAACCAGAATCGCCATTTCAAACCCCGACTCAGACACTTGGGATCCACTGCCCAACCTCCATCTTCATGATCGCAAAGTTCAAAGGAAAAAGATCACGCCCAATACCTACCTGGACCTCCCAAGACAATCCAGCCATTGCAGAGCTCTTGGCAGCGTACTCCTTCCCACCAAAACAAAAGCTATCGTTATCACCTTCCCTGCTGCGTAGTCGCACATTTCCTACATCTCCAGCTAGCTCGTCTCCATTTGTCCAGGCCGATGTCGCAGTTCAGCCTAGCACTCCAATAAGAAGCAATAAGTCAGTGCTGCAAGCATGCGTTGCTATTAGAGATCTATTACCAACAACCGTGCCGCCTCTGGTTCTTGTTGATCAGCTGTATGCGCAACTGGGAAACGCTAATGTAGATCGCGAGCTGGTATGTTCGCAGATTGGCTGAGTTACTAGCTTTTTTATCTTGAGTGACTGCTTTCCTCTGACCAGTACGAGCATCTTGCTTTCATTGCCATAGGCCCGTTTGTGTCGTCTTGGTGCTGTACGCAAATTCAAAGTTGGTGCAATTGGAGAGTTTTGCATCATGCTCAGCTGCGATTATGCGGATCAAATACGAGATGTTGCCATCATGCAAAATGGCGGTATCAACGCAACAGAGGACACGGATAGCCTCTCTCGGAAAAGGCGTCCAGTAGGCGAAACGGGACTTGAGAGTGATCATGCGGCCCAAACAGAGAGGAATGAAAGTGAAAGTAATCTGTATGGTGCGTAAGTCCTAGTTTAAGATGCTGAATTTTCTGTTAGAGGTGACGTCTAATACCAAGAATATGTTGCAGAGCGGTATGTCCAATATGTCACCAAAGGGCACTATGAGACAGTACACGTATCGAAAGCCGACCTTCAACGTGAACTAGTTGCGTCAGACGATGAGATCAGGTGATTCATCTACGTCGTGTGTGGGCCATACTGCGGAAGGCGTTTTCTAAACGGTGTCGTCATTCCAGCACGCTGTTCTCTGCTGGATTCCTCACGCTTAAAGATGTGGACGATTACTGGATATCGGTCCGGAACGCAGGGCTATATTGGGCAAATTTCATGAAAGGCCGTCAGGAGTTACTCCAAGCATTTAAAAGAAGGAGGTACAATGAAATCCTGGAAAAGGTAGGAAAGAGGTATGCCGTTGAGCATGAGGGTTTTGGGGTGCTCACTGGGTTTATGCTTCCCAACGACCTAGGAAGTGGAAGAAAGGCCATTAAGATCATGTGTCTTACCTCCGAAGGTCATCCTGTTAGAATTGCTAGGCAAGGGGCTCGTTGAAAGGTATGGCATTGTTCAGGGTATTGGAAAACAGATATGTTCCTGAATACGAATGGTCAATCCAAACAGCTTCGATACACCCATGGGTCGTATGATACGTCTGAGGAAGAAGGCAGATGCCAGAGATGTCAAATGGTGATGATTTTCACCCCCGTTCATTGCAGCTCGCCATTATAAACCCGCGCTCCGAAGCCGCTTTCGCGCCAGCGAAATTACGTGCACGCTTGCAGAGGAAATCTGTTCATCTTGACGATGGACAGGGCAGAACGCATCCCGAAGACATGACGGTGCCTTTTGCGGCGGACATACTCTGCTGGGCCTGCACGACCAACGATACGACTCACCGTCACGTCCGTTTCTATACTCGACGCCCTCCTTATCCTATAAGGTCATTTGTATTCTAAATGGCTTAATCAGGGAGCGGTGATTGGGGTTCATACCACCAATGGCGAGCTGATCCTCTCGCACTAATAATTCCAAGGGTTTCCACTGGTTTCCACGGGTCCTCTTGAGTAACTTTCTAAGCCATAATGGAGGAGTTCTGGTCGGGGGCGTCCTTTTTTCGCTTCAGCTTTGCTCGGGTGATGACCCGATTGCATGCTCCCCGAAGTTGATAGATGTCACCGATAACGTTGGAATATAGAGATCGATGGGCTGATGTAGCAAATCAAGGAGAGCTATGCATATCCCATCGCTCGTATTATTGCGTTTATGCAGACTTGGGGGCAGAGAGGTGAACAGTTAGATTGCGATAGGATTACGGTAGATCATAGCGGGAATGATATTGGTGATAGATCCGGATGCTGTTGGAATGAATATAATGCAGCACGACTATTATTTTAGTCAGAGCGTCAGCTAAATCATCGGGTACTTCGGCCTTGCCTCCCAACCTGCCAAGCTGGGATTTGAAATGGTGACGTCTGCTTCTTAGACTGTTGCCCACGTAGAAACTGAGCCAAGATCATCCGCTTCATTCGACAGATCTATTGGTGCAGTTCCATTATTCTTCGCCTGAACCACGCCTCGTCGTGGTGTACTAAATCCGCTTATAATTACCTGAGAAGAGAACTTGAAAAAGATTGGAGGTTGCTACTTTTGTATTCTTCGTGTGATCTGCGATTTCCGATCAGTAAAAGCGCCACTTCGCGGCAGTCGCCGATCATCAACGCATGAAGAATTTGGGAAGTGAAGGGATGGAGAGCGGAAAACGTTAGCAGCTGCAGTAAAAGTATTGTGAACCATTGCTGTTGCGCATTCTATCCCGCAAGCATTGAGGTTGAGCGCGGTCATAGATATGAATGGTATTGATCATTGCTCTTAGTCCCTCCCTCCCAGTAAGGCACTTTTTAAACAAAAAGAAAAATGCAAAGAACGTACAACAGATGTAGGATCCATGTACATGATATGGTATATCAAGCTCATAAGGGAGGATAGTACCTCGTCGTTATTGCACAATACTCAAGCGCCTAGGTGCAGCGACTTGACGTTTCCGCCTAATTTCCCTTTTTCGCATTTGATCCCGAGGACCGCTCAAAAATACTTCATATAACTGAGCCTCGGTCGCACGCCGGTTTATCTCTGGTAGCGGCCTTGGAGAATCGAGCAGAACATGGACTCCCGGTATCATTGATTTTAACATGTCTCTGGCGGCGATAGTCACCTCAGGGCATCCGGTGAAGTCGACCGATTTCAGTCGTAGTGCTGCCCCGCCAAGGTATGAAGCTGTCCTATTTGTCATTCCCCTACAGAATCGCAGGGAGATGTACCGTAAATTCGAGATGTTTTCGGTGAGGAACTTGATTGCATCATCTGTAAGATGTTCACAATGTGAAAAATCGAGATGCTCAAGGCGCTGGCTTCCCATTTGCAGCTCCCTGACACCGTGATTCGTAAGGCGCTTGCAGAAGCTGAGAATTAAGGTAGTGAGATGGAAGCTGGTAGAGCCAATCCAGTTCAGACAGCGATCAGTTAGTTTTTCGCAATCAGAGAGGTCAAGATAGCGGATATGCCTAGAAAGTAATTGTGCAGTCCTAGTTAGCCAGGCAAGATAATGAGTAGCATGGAAAAATACCGGGTCAAGTACCTGCAGTATCGGACTACATGAAACATACTCAAATCAGTCATCTTCATGCATCTCCGTAATTGCAAGTGGGTAATTTCACTGGTACCCGACAATATCTTTTCCACCTGCTCGTCCCCAATAGCCTTGCAATAGCTCAAGTCCAATTTTTTCAACTTGGACCATTTGTGACGTGCAAAACCAGAGCCTTTTAGTTGTCCACAGTAACTGAGATCGGCCTCAACAACTCGAGTAAGGTTCCGGGTAAGATAGCGTAGGCCTTTGTCAGTGAATCTCCAACAATTAGACAATGAGAGGTAGTAGATGTTCGGACACAGTGCCGCGAGAGTTTCCAGATCTCGGTCTGTAACCCTCCAGCACGTCTGGAGACAAAGCCGGGTGAGATGATCACCTGTGAGCTCCCAAAAGCTGGTAAGAGTTTTATGAGTTATTGTTGAAAAAAGTGGGGAAAAGTCCAAGGTTGTCCACTGGATCGGATTACGTAGAAGCTCATTCCACCGCTTGCACATTAGGCGCATTTTGAGTCGCTCTAATGGGTTCAGGCATGAAAAGATTATTCGCAACGCTCGTTCCTCCAAATCAG
Source organism: Spizellomyces sp. 'palustris' (assembly GCA_006535965.1). Classification (NCBI taxonomy): domain Eukaryota; kingdom Fungi; phylum Chytridiomycota; class Chytridiomycetes; order Spizellomycetales; family Spizellomycetaceae; genus Spizellomyces; species Spizellomyces sp. 'palustris'. The sequence continues at coordinate 109,471 of QEAR01000024.1, read as the reverse complement.
CAATACTTTGCTCTTCCGTGGTATTGGGAGAGCTTTGAACTATAGTTGAGGCTCTGCTAAAATAACTTGCGTCGCTTCCCCTTCGACTTGATGGCCCTTCAGGAGCGACTTTTACTCCTCGTTCCCTGCGTTTGGAAGAGCTCGATTTAAACCCTTGAAAAAGCTTGCCAATCCAGCGAACGCCCTAAGTAATAGCATTTCCGTTAACCAACTTAACAATATGACTCTGGAAGAGTATCGCGCACATCTTTGCCTCACCGTCTTGGGTACATCACTTGTCTTCTCATGCCTTGAAGTTGCTTTTTCTTGTTCTACAATCATGAGGGATTGCTCTGCTTGTCCTGGAGGACCCGTTTCGTTTTCGTTTCTTACTGGCACATTCTCATTCGCGACCTTCGATCCTCGTCTGAGAAATCGCCGGACTCCTCTTAGCTGCTGTGGTTGAGATTCGTCCCTGTCGCTTGCTCTCGCTTTCATTTTGGCCTTTTCTCTTATGTCAGCCTTGACTGAATCGACAGCGGTATCCCATATTTCTCTCGCCTTCCTCTGAATGGTATCTGTGTCTACACCGGCATGTAGGGCGCCCTCGGTGGTTAGCTTCCGCTGTTCTATCAGGCGAAACCGTTTGTCGGCTTCCAAGACGATGTTGTGATAACTCTCCGGATATTGTTGGAACACCTTTTGCAAGGCCTCGGCTGTCAAAATCATCATACCACACGACTTAGATGCAACACGGACAGAAGCGGTTCGAGGGATGCCTCGAAGCAATCCTATTTCGCCAAAGAAACCACCCTCCTTGACAGCATCATAGACTGTTGATCCGTCTTCTGAGATGATTTGCACCTTTCCATGCACGATAAAGAACATTTCGGCCGACACTTCACCCTTATGAACGATCAGTTCCCCCGCTTTCCGTGAGCAGACAGATGTCGTAAGTGCCACTGTGCGGAGAAATCCGTTCACACAGTTCTTAAAAATCGGAACCTGAGCAAAATACACTGAGGTTCAGCTGTGGTATTGGACTTCGATGTTTCTACATACCTTTTTCAACCGTGCTGCCGTTGCGTCAATATCGTATGCCTCAGGCAGCGATGTTTCCGAGAGTTGATTGACTGCTCTTGTCCTCTTCTGAAACAGTCGGTAGTTCTCTTCTGCTCGTGCTTCCATGGTTTCTTTCAGCGTAGGATGTTGCCCCAGTACATGGCTGAGTGCATCGTTCGACAGTTCGTACAGAGTCGTCTGTGACTTTGAACGGACTGTGGCCGTCCGGTTGATTTCGTAAAAAAGGGCCACTTCTCCAAAGAATGCATTTGCACCCATTTCAGCATATATGCTTTTGCCGTCTTCAGATACAACCTGTACAGTTCCATCCATCACAAAAAACATGCTCCGGGCGACCTCATCCTTACGAATGATTACGCTTCCCGGTGGATATACATGAAGCTTCAGGACCAGCACTAATTCGTGAAAAAAGGCGAGAGATCCATCCTTGAAGAGCGGTACCTAAAACAATTGCACTCTGTTCAGAATAGATTCTGCTTTCTCTAAGGTGACCGCCAGCAGCGTCACCTACGGTCTTCAACCGCTCTCTGACAACTTCCAACTCCAACTGCATCGCTTGCCGCTTATTTAGTTTGCTTTTCTCCCTCTCTTCATTGAATTTGAACCTCAGCTGGGCTTCTTCTTGAATTTTCTGGTTGACTTCCGGATACTGCTTCAATAACGTGTCCAGATCGTTCTTGGCCAGTTTGAAAACCGCCATTTGATTCGATGTACATCGAACGGAAGCAGTTCTTCTCACATGAAAGAATATGCCGACCTCCCCGAAGAAAGACCCGGGATGAAATTCAGCAAACGTTTGGCCATCCTCTTCGCTAAACACTTCCGCTGTGCCTCGAACGACAAAATACATCTCACAAGCAATGTCATCCTTTCGAATAATGACATCTCCGTAACAATATTGAAGTGGGCACAAGCTAAGAGCTAGCATGTGAAGAAATCCCACCTCGCAATCCCGGAATGCAGGGATCTATATAACAAATGTGTCAAAGCGAGGGTAGATGCAATTCCCATTTCCATTGTCATTGGCATGTACACACTTTCTTCAAATCATTCTGGGTCATCCCTAGCTTGAGCTCTTCACCAAACTCCACTAGCATGGATGATTCCCGCTGCTTCATGTACGAAGCAAATCGCTCTTCCGCGATATATCGGATCGCGGTGGCCACCTCAGGATGCCGTTGAATCGCCATGGCCAGCGATTCCCTGGTGAGAGTAAGCACTACGCATCGCCCCCGTGCTCTGCATGATGCGGTTCTGTTGGGAATCGATCAGCAAATGGCAGTTACGTCTTGCACCCGAGCTGACTATACCGTGGAACGGAAAAGAGGACTCCAATCTCGCCAAAAAACGATTTTTCTTTCATTATATTGATGACAGTTTCACCTAAGGGTCACAAAAAGCTCTTTTAGCTTCATCGAATCCATCTCCATGTCCTGACCCCCCATACTTGCCCATGTCGGCCCAACAGCCACGACTCACCATCCTCAGATACAACCTCAATATCTCCTCTGAATACAAAAAACAAAGCTCGGCCAACCTCTCCTTGCCGGATTACATATGAATTGTCATAATATACACGAGTCTGCATCGAATTGGCCAGGGTCATCAAGAAATCCTCGTCGTGTAGATCCTTGAACAGAACATGTTCGTCGAGGAATTTGCAGATTGAAAGATCCATTGACGACACACTTTGCAGAGGACTAGATTCAACTGATTGGGATCTTGAGAGAGTACCACATTCCCTCCTTTCTGCATGGTGGTGTAGGATTGACACATTGGGAGAGGATCGACAACCACTCATGACCGGCGGATTCAGTGCAGGTCGAAACAGGCTGGTGTGGAATGAGAGTACTCCCGCATGGATTTGCTTTTGAACACGGGCATGTGGTCCATGGCCTTTCCTTGGGTCCCTCGGTTTTCATATGCCAGTGGGCGAGAACATTAATGGTCGGCCGTGGCGCTGCATCGCTTTGTAAGCAGAGAAACGCGCGGACAGACCTATCGACGGGATCCACCACAGACCTTGGAAAGACTGATAACGTACAAACCGCCAAAATGACATTGCCAAAGCGAGTATCATATCCGCCACCCCCAGTGCCTTCTAAACCTCATGTGCGGTTTGGAGATATCATTAAAGAAACGGCGTTACCTGATACGATTGTGCGGCAGGTGAGTCGTTCAGGGCAATGTTAGACCAAAGCCGCGATTGCACTGTTTGCTTTGGAAATATGCTGTATCAGTGTTAAGTGAGAAAAAATGCCCCATACTGGATAATCCTACCTTTGTAAAGTTGCATATTGTCTTTTACTGACATGTTGCTCTCTCCCAGACGTCGCTCATGCAATTGACCCGGGTACTGGATCAACTCAGCAATTTCTCTCTCTACGCAAATGAGATTGCCTCGGGTAAGTTTCCCAATCTTTGTAGGCGACGGTTGTTGCTGGTATCAGGTTTAACCGATCCTCCTGGAAGACCTTGTCAAGTCATCAGTGTCGATTTCCGAAAGAGTCGAGGAAGTTCAGAAGCGTATTGACGCTTTAAAGAATGTATCACCAAATGTAGAGGAGCAGCTGGCAGTAGCCAATCTTGCGGAGTCTATGAATCATGAACGTATGCAAGTCATTTTATTACTAATTTGCAAATAGTTCAATCAATAACTCCGTTCATGTAGGATTCGATTGGAAATCGCAGTTAAAACTTGGGAGCAATCTTTTTACAAAAGAAACGGAAGACCCCTCATTGCGCGCTGTTTACGAAACATGTAATGATGCCCCAAACCTATCTCTTATGGATCCGTTCAGGGCTGATGGCCAGCCTTGCATGAAAGTGAGCCTATGTTCCCAAATTGACACGTTTTCTTTTTTAAAATGCGGACTGCTTACAATCATGAACATAGTTTTATTCATATCCCGAATTCTTTGCGGAAGAATGGAAGATGCTGATGCAAAAGGAGTTTGATGAGGAGCGGAAACGAAAAAAGGAGCGAAGAGAGCTAAAGAAGAAGGCAAAGGTGGGTGCTTACAAGGATCTGTTAAATCAAACCAAGAAGAGCCCAATAATGTGCATGAAACTCTAGCTACAACGGCCTACGGCGGCTGGAAAGCTACAAGTTCAAGAGCTGCAAATCAAGCGCTACAATTCTCAAGGGGAGCTGATCACCGAAGGCGGCGAAAATGCCGATACATCCAATGCACCACTCCGAAGACTCAGCATAGGGTCTTCCGATAGTCCATATGGGTCAGGACGCGGTATGCCAGCTGCTGTTCGCTCATGGAATAAGGCGGAAATCAGAACTTCCATTATGATGCGTCCAACGCTTGCTTGGGAAGACCATGGACGACCCTCGCGGGGACACACTCAGGTTGAGCGTTCCAAAACTTCACGAACCAGAGTGAATACCCCGCCGCCACCTCCACCACCACCGCCTCCACCATTGGCGTTTGCAGGAGCACCCTCCGCCGCACCACCGTCTGGTGGTGCGCCTACGGTGACATCTGGAGCATCAGCCGCCGCAGCAGCAGGCAACCCTACACTGTCGCCCGCCTTGAGTAACGTGAACTTTTTGAACGAGATCCGTAGCGGACAGGTTTGTTGAAGGACCCGTATATTACGTCGGTCCCCCAGTACTGATCGTATGCACGTGTGACAGTTTACATTGAAGAAGGTGGATGCCCCAGTCATGACAGCAGCTGAAAAGCGCTCAGCACGAGACCAAGCAAGCGATGTTGCAGCGATACTGATGCGGCGTGTGGCGATGGAGATGAGCGATAGCGAAGACGGTAACAGTTCCTCTGTTGGTCATTGCATTTGGCTGATGTCAGTGAGCTCACGATTTCAATATTGTTTCAGAGGACTCTGCGGACGATGATGATTGGGATTGAATAACGCAATGATAAAATAAGAATTACAGGGTTACATAGAGGCATATATGTTAATTGGCACTCGTTCATCGGCAAAGTATCAGTCCATGGAGACGAGTCTTTTTCATCGCAAGAGATTCAAAATTAGCTCTGACTACGAGGGGTTCTGTCTGCATGATCCAACTATCGTTGCCACATCGCCATCTATCACCGACAGGTGAGACCGTTGGCATGTTCTTTACCGGAAGGCACTTGGACTGCCTTGATGCAATCATTACTGTCAGCGACCGTCAAGGGTGAGCAAAAGCGCCGCCCTCGTCGGAAACTATCCTTTGCAACTGTCGGTTTTATTCCTGTCATTGCCTACCGCACCCGTGAATAAAGCAACCGAAAGCACAAGTGGCACCTGACTTCTCAGTCATTTGTTTTCAAGCACTCCACACGGACAGGCAATACGAGACTGTCTGAAGGGAGTCCATCACCGTGAAGTAGTACATCTAAAATTGATCTCCAGAAACACCTCCCGCCGGACATTGAAAGTCCGAGAATCTGATCTCTGAGACCAAGATAGAAACGACGAATATCCGCCCTTCTTTTTTGGAATTTGATTCAAAATCTCGTTCAAAGATCGTAGGCAACTGGAAGATCAGTTCCGTTGCGGAGACAGCAGCGGAATGCATTCATATGTGGTTCCAATCAATAGCCAGGTTGTTATGATTGGAGCCGCTATAAATAGTAACGTCACGAACAGAACGAACAGCAGGGCGCCTTCTGACCGCTTCCCGTCATTTTGCACCGCCCTGAACCCATTGTGCGAGGAACCTTCATAACCCAAGTTTACGTATTTCATTATGGGAGGGGTCTTGACGTGCTTTGCAACGGAAGCTGCGTGTTGTTTTGGTAAAGCTGCCTGCAACTGCTTTTGCAAACTATGTGGGACCAGAAGGTGGGAGTCGGTTGGTCGATAGCACCTTGGCAGAGTGTGGTGCAGTGATGCTTACTGGTTCATTCTCTGGCAGCTCCACAGCGACAAGAGTTGGGTATGCGTTCATGTTTGTATTGACTGCTGTTCTCTCGTGGGTAAGTAGTACATGCTTCCCAATATCGCCTGCTTGTAAACCAGCAACTGATCACATGTTTGCAGATCATGCAATCAGATTGGGCGTCACGCAAACTTGAAAGTATATCCCATGGATACTTGCAACTGAAATGCCCTCAGGGAGATTGTTATGGGTATCTGGCTGTGATTCGAATATGTTTTGCCACCACGCTCTTTGTAAGTTGATCAGGATAAATAAGCCCTGTCAGCAGTTCAAGCCGTGTTTTCTCAAACTCATTATTTTTGTAGCACGCGATTATGTCTGCTATTATGTATAACGTGAAAAGCAGCCGCGATTTTCGTTCGTCCATACAGAACGGCTACTGGGCGTGGAAGCTACTAGCCTGGGCTGGTCTCGTCATTCTCAACTTCTTCATACCGAACGAGTTTTTCATGTTTGTCGGAAAATACCTCGACATACCAGGAGCTTTCGTGTTTATCCTCATACAAATAGTCCTATTGATAGATTTTGCGTACACATTCAGTGAAACTTTACTGGGTAAGCATATGTTTCAATGGAAAAATTCACCCAAGTCTTACGTTCTCGTCGTTCTGCAGAAAAATGGGAGGAGAAGGAGGACAAAAGGTGGCTTGGCGTACTGCTCGCCATCACCTTTGGCGCTTTTGTCTGCTCCATTGCCTTGACTGGTGTCATGTACGCGTGGTTCGGCAGCAGCTCCTGCAAGCTCAATCAGTTTTTCATCAGCTTCAACCTTATTCTCTGCCTAATTGTCACCGCCCTGTCGGTCGCCCCGCCTATCCAAGAGGCGAACCCGAAGAGCGGGCTGGCGCAAGGAGCAATGGTTACTGTGTACGCCACGTATCTAATTGCTAGCGCCATTGTCTCCGAGCCTAACGACAACGGGGAGAATGTCTGCAACCCCACAAATAAGAGCGGCAAAACCGAGACGACAACACTTGTACTTGGATCCCTCTTCACCTTCCTGGCTCTAGCTTACAGTACCACACGTGCGGCAACAAAAGGTGATGTGCTGGCCACAAATGGGGACGATGAGGCGAGCCTCCCTTTGATCAGCGAGCAACCTTCTGGGAGGTCATCTCATTTGCGATCAGCAGTGGAGAGTGGCGCGCTTCCATCCCGCGCGTTGCATGACGATGACGACGGAGATGATGGCGCATTCGGGGTTCCCGATGACGATGAGAAGGACGGAGTTCAATACAACTACTCGTTTTTCCATATCATCTTTTTACTGGCGTCAATGTACCTGGCCATGCTGCTTACCGGGGTAAGTTGTGTTTAGTTCTTTAGAAGCCTGCTCTTGTCAGTAACAATTTTATATTGTCTGCCTTCTAGTGGGATATGGTTGACAAGACTGATGGCGTTGCGGTCGTTGGTAAGAGTATGGGTGCGGCGTGGGTCAAGGTCGTGTCAAGTTGGTTCGTCTTGCTACTTTATGTGTAAGTGCTTAAGACACTGCCGTTGTTGTCGAATATCTGTGCGTGTGCTTACAATCCATCCATTTTCAGGTGGACGCTGGTTGCGCCTGTGTTACTTCCTGACCGATTTGGCCTTTGATCGGTAGGATCCTAGTTAAGTAATTCAAGTCGCGACCATTCTTTTCAGCGTACATAATTTTTTTGCGTTTGTTTTTGTACCTCTATCGCATTTAATAAACTGTGGCCCAAAACGGTATTCAGCAGGTCCATGTATTATGCTTGTGAATTTGTGATAGTAAATACCCATTCCGTGTCCCCTCTCCACCCAGAACCCAAACACACATATGCTCAAGCCACAAAGCGAAAAATCTAGTATCCTTCCCGTGCAAAGTAAACTATGCCCAGTGTCTATCGCTTCTTTCCCTCCTTCTTTTTAATGGTTTCATCGCCGATAAAGGTTCCTTTCTGATTGTAAGGTTCCGGGGGCCTCCACTTTCGGATACTTGCAGCGAACTGAGTAATTTTCTGCAAATCATTCCCTTGCAAAATGATTCGTGTTGGTGCAGGGATCTTGACATCCAGGCCTTCGGGGATATCTAACAAAATTGGGTGGGAATACCCCAACTTCAAGCTCAGCTTCCCTTCCTCAAACAACGCCCTGTACCCAACACCGTTGAATCGAATGGGAACGGTGAACCCTTCATGAACGCCCTCTACCATGTTTTCAAGCAAGGCTCGCGTGGTACCCCACATTGCTCGTTGCTTTCTGTCTTTGGGATCTGTGACCGAAACGGACAAGGTCCTTTTCGGTGCCGTTGGGTCATGTGGATCGATTTGGACAGCGACGAACGGTTGAAGTGGCATTGACAAGGCACCTCGAGGTCCTGTGACGGTAACTTGTGTGGTAGCGCGGGGGAAGGAAGGTGTAGGAAGGTGGGGCTCGGTGGTTATGGCAACCTCATGGGGATACTTGAGAACTCGACGTCCAATCATGGATTGTGAAACACCAGTCGTTGTAAACGAACGGTAAGCATGATGTGAGAAGGAGGTACCCTCTGCTGTGACAAGGCGTTGGACCCACATGTTGGGTTGCTTGTGTGATCGGGAGAGGCAAAAGAAACTTGCAAAAGGCCCTAAGGACTTGCTCGCGTCCCAGCATAGCAACAGGGTTGCTATGAGCGTTTGAGGGTTACGATCTGCCACTGCATGATCTACACTTGGTTTTCACATTTTATTTCAGAATACACACAAACATGGACGCATCAGTCGTGTCTGCCGCACAAATGCCCGATTACGGCGATGATATGGCTGTTGATAACGAATCTGATGATGGGAACACGCATATTGTGACGCCTGGAGAAGTTGTCACACGGGACACAGCATTCATGCGGTTAGTCCAATTACAATTCTCCTCAGTTTCTATCTCAAGGCGATAACCCTCACAATGCTGGTGACCAAAAGAGGTCACGGCACATATACGGAGGATGACGCTTTGGTGGCTTCTATGGCAGGTGTGGTCGACAGAGTCAATAAACTGATATCTGTTCGACCACTGCGAACGAGGTAGGTCTTAAAATGATACGTATGAGCCTACTTCTTGAAATCCCATCTCACTATTCATTGCTTTCTCAGATATAATGGAGAAATTGGTGATGTGGTAGTAGGAAGAATAACGGAGGTACGATCCCTGGGATTCCCGATTGAAGCGCGCGGGAAGTGTAATGGTTTGTCCCGTAGGTAGGACCGAGACGGTGGAAAGTAGATATCAACGCGCGACAAGATGCAGTTTTGTTATTGTCGTCGGTCAACTTACCGGGAGGCGTACAGGTATTTACCAGATCAAAAAATGCGCATTCATATTAGCAGCTCACGAGATGTTTAATCTCATCAGCGACGGAAAACAGAATCAGATGAATTACAAATGCGGTCTTTCTTTGGCGAAGGCGATATGTTGAGTGTAAGCAGTTCCGCTGGGAGTGTGAAAGCAGAATTGCCTTGTCGCTAATGCAATCAACAGGCAGAAGTTCAGGCCTTTTTTCAAGACGGTGCGGCGTCACTTCACACGCGAAGTATCAAATATGGAAAGGTAAGCAATATAGGTCGCTGGGCATTGCAATAACACGCTAAACAAATCGTACTAGCTTCGTAACGGCTCATTGGTCATTGTTCCGTCCGCGCTTGTGAAACGAACGAAATCACACTTTGCTACCCTTCCATGTGGCGTGGACGTAATATTGGGATTGAATGGATACATATGGGTGGCAAAGCACGTTGCGATTTCTCCAGAGATGGTGAATCAGCCAGATGCACTATATCATAACGAAAATGAGGTATGTTCCGCGCACTGAATGCACATGCTCCTTTATGAGTAACCGATCACCGTTCGTGTAGCCAATATCGGATGCAGAGCGTCAAACGATAGCCCGAGTCTGTAGTAGCATTGTTGCATTGAGTCGACACAACAATTTCATCAACGATACCATGATTGTATATACATTCGAGGCAAGCATGGAACATCCAGTGAAGGACATGTTAAAGCCTGACATATGTCAGCAAATAGTGCTGTCAGCGAGGGCACAATTCCGCGAAGCATCGCTTCAATAAAGTCGTCTTCCTCAGTCTGTTTTGGTCCTTTCAATTGATGTGAAGTGCGGGTTATGATCAACCAGTCATAATTTGGGTTGCGGGAAGAGTGTGTCAAGGGATTATTAATTGCAAGCTGCAGGTCGATTGCGCTTCCACTACCCAGGATCGTGTATGATGGTCAATATGTTTATGTTCCGGTAATCCATTCCCCAACGAGATCAGAACGTGTGCTTCTTGGGGATGAACTAAATTTGCGGCTATTTGAAAGTACACTTGGCATTGCAGCCGTTCACCTGCATTAGAATCAATACCATTTGTGGATATCCAGGGCATTGAAGGACATTCAAGGAGGCGGGAATTCACGTCCGATACTGCTCTCAAAGGTGAAGTCACGTTTTCCAACTTCACCGCATTACTGACCAGCGCGAATACACAATGAAGACATGGGAGAGGATGATATGTGCCAGTTTTACATGAATTCAATTCTATGCTGAATGGACGGGCTCGCAAAAGCTTAACAAGTTGCCCATGTACAGACAGACGAATGTAAAAACGATCATAGAGCATGCTCATTGGCGCTCACTGACAACCATGTCACTCGCTACCGACAATCACTCCAGGTCACCACCTTTGGTGCTCTAAAGGAATCACAATCACTACTTCTGGTGCTGCTCACGTGAGGGACAGAAAGAGAGAAAGATATTACGTTCACCAGCAATGAAAATGGTTCAAGTAGTGTTCCTACCACGCCGTCCCTTACAGCAGAGGAAAGGTATGCCACGCTGAAGGACCCCCAACACGTTTGCTCAACGGCTGTGATCGCGCGAAACGTAAGCCCTGACGTAAACCACAGGCAGCATATATCACGTGCCCTCATTTCCCGTTGTGGAATTGCGGGAAGTCCGCTTTCATCAAGCGGGATTTGAGGTTTGGACGGGAAATCGCAAATGAACGAGATATTGTAGACCAGCAACGCACTGCTACTGGTTCTTCATTGTTATTACCAGCACAGTAACATGATACAACCGCCTTTCATACCTTCCCGGCCTCTTGCTGATTAACATCCCCGGAAATGGTCGTACCAAGGTATGCCAGATGATCGACGGCTAAAAATGAGCCTGCGATATTCAAGGCAGACCCACAACGGGATAGCACATTGCAGGAGATCGCCGTCGTACGTCAGCTCGGACGGGGAACTCATCCGGGAAGGGCGTTCAAGCTCAAGTGGCGCAGCATTTCATCTGACCCGATCGATATACTCGAGAGCTCTTGTACGGTTTGCTCGTCCTTTTGTCCATTAGTTAACTTTTATCGCAACAATGTCCGCAAAACTTGACACGACAAAGCGCATCACCTTCATTGGTAGGTTATAGAGTGTATGGCCATCTTGAAAGAGCGTGCTCCAACATGTCTTATAGGAGGGGGTAACATGGCAAACGCCATTATCGGCGGCTTGCTAGCCAACGGATATCCCCCAACAAACATCACTGTCTCCGAGCCTTTCGAAGCAGCACGCGAAAAAATCCAATCTACTTTTGGAGTTTTAACGACTGCTGACAATGCCGCTGCTGTGGCATTCTCCCAAAACCCAAACAATGTCCCAACGCCTGCAGATTTGGTCATGCTGGCAGTGAAACCACAGATAATGAAGGATGTTGCCCAAGGAATTGCCCACGCGGTGCAAAAGCACAAGCCTGTGGTGGTCACAATTGCGGCAGGAATAACGCTGAAGGATTTAGCAAAGTGGTTGAGCTCGGACGCACAGGGTAACGACATATCAGGCGCTCGATCACCCGCTTTGGTGAGAGTCATGCCCAATACGCCAGCACTGGTGTTGGAGGGCGCTACAGGTCTATTTGCAAGCAGCGAGGTGACGGAGGAGCAAAAGACATTGGCATTTAATGTCTTGGGGGCAGTTTCTAAAAGTGCTTACTGGGTTGAGCGAGAGAAGCTGTTGGACGTTGTCACTGGACTGTCAGGTAAGCAACCTAATATGGAGGCGTTCTCTATTGAATGACCGTAACCCTATTGCACTTTAGGGTCTGGACCGGCATATTTCTTCCTAATGGTTGAATGTCTTGCAGCTGCGGCAACGGAGCTGGGATTGCCATCTGAGGTTGCACAAGGTCTAGCAAGACAGACTTGTCTTGGAGCAGGCAGAATGCTAGTGGACACTGCTGAGGACCCGGCAGAATTACGGAGAAAGGTGACTTCTCCGAACGGTACAACGCATGCCGCCATTCAATCGCTAGAGGCAAGCGGAATGCGGCAAGCTTTCAAAGATGCCGTTGTCGCTGCCACTGAGCGGGGGGAGGAATTGGGAAAAATGTTCAGTCAGGTAGGACCTCCATCGCCTTTCTCCGGTTTGCGTCGACGCTAACACAGCCATGTAGTAGCCAACGGTTAGCGGAGCAAAATTGTAATCTCTCCGATTCGTTCATAGATCCGTAACTGGTCCAGATATATACTTTGTGCGTTTGAATATAAACCACACATAGGCCCCAAGGAAGCCGATGGAATCTGCGGGATATGACATTCACAAAATATCGCACTTTCTCCTATACATTGCCGTATTTACACCATTGACCCAGCCCCATATTACGGTCTTACACCATGAGACCATTCTGACCAGTCTATTAAAAATCGCTCGTTCACAAATGCCGCCGACTTGTCACAGAATGGTTCGACTTTCGACTGTTAACATCGACGTAATGATACACGACAATCAATACAAACACCAGAGCGCCAAGAAAGTTCACTCCTGCCGCTAGTTGGTCGTCTGTTATCATGGCCAATACGTAGCCTAAAAAGGGACTGATCAATATAGCGGAAGACAAGATGACTGGTTCCGGTCACTGCACGCGGGCCAGATGCCTCCGTTGCTCACCTTCCACACAATAACTAGAGTATTAGGTTAGGATAATTGTATCAGACGATATATCTTGGGCCGTCCGCTGGCTACGCAATGAAGGGCAGGGCCGTGATCAAAGAGGATGGAAATTCGCGAGCGGTGAGTTCGCCGCGTCCACCAACTTTGAATCCCAGCATCACGTGATTTCGGGGCTTGATGGGAACTCCCTCGTCAGCCTTCCCAAACCAGAATCTGATGGTGAACACCCAGATCTATCACCGATTGTGCCCCATGATATTACATTGGCGGGCGACATTGAGGCGACCGCAGTGTGACAGCATTTACGGTCCCATTCACCACTTACATACCTTCATCTTCGTCGGCTTACTCCAAGAAAACTTCGACATTGACTTTTGGATAGAGGGAGATGGGGGACGAGGAGGAGGCTCCACGAAAGGGCGTGGGGAGGCTGGCAAAGTTCTTTGAATCTCAAATACCTACTAGTGACACATTATCGACGGACCGAAGTCATAACAGTCATAACATACTACCAGGCTCAAATGCGAGCAACAGACGCGTGTCGACTGTGGGGCGATTCACAAACTCTTCAGTACCAAAAAGGACATCAATCTACGAGCGCCCTGGAGTTTCGCCACCGAATGAGCGATTAATAGGAGGATGGCCAAACGGACCGCTGCATAGTAGCACGCCCGTGTTGAATGCTGGCATGGGATCTCCCGAGACTGTATTTGCGCGGTCGAACGGGGATTTCAGGCATGGAGGCGGCAGTACGGTAGTACCTCGACCTCGACGCGAAGATAACGAACAAGCAGATGACTCGGAGTCGGAGAAGAAAAGAATATCGGTGTCACGATTGAGCCAGTTTTTTGAAAACGCCATCGATTTGCATATGCCTTATCCGCCGACCTCTGGTGGGCCAGGAGTGATATCCCGTAATACTACCTATGTTGGGATGCCAAAGTCTGGGTCAACAGGAAATCTTCACGAACATCATAGCCGACCACTGGGGAACAAACCTCCACCGCCGTTACGACAACAGCGTCTTGGTGCATCTGCCTCTGCCGAGCATTTGCCCAACCATGCAAGACCGGGTTCTGGGGCAGATGGCTATATTAATCCCTTTCTAGCGGACGAAGAGCGATCACTGGAAACGTTGCTCTCATCAGACAATATTGAGGTACCTAAAACGGTGCCAGTTTCGCAGCGCATTGCTTCAATAGCAGCGGTCATGTCTGCTGCCCATAGTGCGCGTCCGTCTTCTATTTACACTCCACCACGTTCTCCACTCTCTGAATCCTCGATGACATCCCGCTCAAACACTTCACCTTCTACGCGCACATTCAGTCCCGTACCGCCGCCTAGCTTGCCTTCTTCACCGGCGTTCAAACGTGCCCGGCCACCGGTTGTGCCAAGCCCAGCGGCTTTGGGTATGAGAGATTTTTCGTCGACTCCATCACTATCTTTTGGCGAACATACGGATGCCGCCCACAAATCACGCCCTCCATCAACAATCATCGTCATGCCTGACCCGCGAAGTACCCACCTCCCCAACCAATCCCATCACGACACTTCCATATATGATGCCCCCGTCGCACAACCTCCCAATAGGGCCCATTCGAGCCAGGCGCTTCTTTCGGTTTCTGAAGAGAGGAGCAGAACCCCAAGTCCGCTTCCAGGTGGCAGCAGAGGGGAAGCGAAACGGGACCATGTTGTCCGCGAGATAATTTCAACCGAGAAAGGGTTCTTGAAGGACATGGAGGTGCTAATGGAGGTAAGTGGAGTGCCATCAAATTTTGAATATCAGCAAGATTACCAAGCTCAGCGTATCCTTAGGTCTATGCACTCCCGGCATCGCACGCGCAGGTGCTGTCACAACAAGACCTTAAACACCTTTTTTCTAACTTGGACGTGATCATAACAACGTCTAGAGCGCTACTTGAGTTGCTGGAAGCGGCAGCAGGAGCACCTGATCAATGGATTGGTGAAGCGTTCAATCAAATGGTACTCTGGTACGCTCAGTTGACATAGGCGAACAGTGCTCATACAGTGTTGCAGATGCGGAAGATTGAGACCACGTATTGCGAGTATTGCAAGCATAACGAGGCTGCCATGACGAAGCTGGCCGAATTTGCATCACCTGAATGCCCGCCCCAAATAAAGGACTTTCTCAAGGTTCGTCACGTTGGAAATCTGTTCAAACTGTCTAATATCCTTAAAATACTGATGCCGGGTTTAGGACTGCCAAATGAAGCTTCAAGGTCGAACCGGCGCTTGGGACCTTGGGAGTTTGGTCATTAAGCCAGTTCAGCGCGTCCTCAAGTATCCTTTACTTATCAAGGTAGTATATAGTGGAGCAGACGTAATTACTGCGTTGCACACGGGCAGAGCCTGAGAACAAAAAATTTACTTATATGAACATATGGATTAATAGCAACTCCTGAAAGAGACACCTCCCGAACACCCCGATTTCGAGCAACTTTGCAAAGCCGCTGAGGACATTGAACTCGTGGCCGAGAAGATCAACGAGGTCAAGAAACGCAAAGATCTCGTCGAAAAGTACGTCGATGGAAAAGGGAACGTGAACGTAATGTAAGTACTGGGTATCTAGTCGAAACATGAAAGTATTGATAAGACTGGATAGTTGACACTCTCTTGAATGGGCAGACATGGAATTACGAAAAAGTGGACACGAGGCACTCAACAGGTAGGCCTGTGAAACCATATTTCAATGATTCAACAATCGTTCGGTTTTAGTGACCCCCACTTTGGCTGACATTAGCTCAAAAAAGCGACCGGACTAGCAGAACCCGTTACCACTGTACGTACATGTCCACTCCGTGTCTCATCCGACAACTATTGCATGATCCCCATCCATTGGCTCATTGTGCTTGCATGTTTTAGTCGGACGCATTGTATGACGCTCTGGTTGACAAACTGGATCAACAGTTCCGCGGCGTGCAGCAATTAAGCATTGACCTCGTACAGTGGTTAGCAAAAGTAAAACGTATGTATTTCCGTCGTTGAACGTATTTCGATTATGCTCGCTTTAGTGATTTGCCTCTCTGACATTGCGACTTTCTCTTTTTTCTCGCACTTGACTGGTAGAGCTCTTTGATCTTCAGGAGACCATCGCAACCGCGTTTGAAGATGTATATGTCATGGAACGCTCGGCTTCATCTTTGGAGGGTGGTGATGACTTCTTTCCCATTCAAGAGTATCAGAAAGCGTGTGTGCGCCATACTATTGAAACCTGGAGAGATGCGGTAGCGTTTTGGTGAAAGGGCATTGCCGTTTGTTGGTGTTTGGACCTGACAGTAGTCTCTTGCCATGCTTAGGAGGATCAAATCAAAACCGTCATTCAACCTGCCCTGGATACTTTGCTGAAAAAGTTCAAAGATCCGCAAACGGTGATGCGAAAGCGGGAAAAGAAGCTGTTGGATTACGAGCGCGCCATGGCGATCAAAGCTAGAGGGGAGCAGGTGAGGGATGCTTCACTTTATGTAAAAGCAATCACAATGTCGCCTCGATGGATCCTTACGCAATCTCTATTTTCGCACAAGGTGGACAAAACGCTCAACGACTCTGCCGAAGCGTATGGCTCCTTGCATGGTCAGCTGGTGGAGGAGCTTCCACAGTTTCTAGACTTGGTCGCGAAATATATCGACGTCGTTGCTGTGTATATTGCAGACCTGCAAGCACAGGTTCATGCCAGTATTGTCTCCGAGCTAAAGCCGATTTTGGAATTGACAGGAGGGGCTAACGAAGATATTATTGGGAGTTACCTTGGGGCCATGGAATCCGGGGGAAGGGTTGACGTTATTTCGAGGAATGTTAACCTTCTCGCGAGATGGAGAGGTGACATATGGGGCCCTGAAGCAGCGGTACGAAAATCACAGGACGAGAATGGATGGGAGACTATTCCTCGCCCGAGAGCAAACACTATTGGTAAGTAGATTCAAATATTTTGTTCATTTTAAATGCCATGTATTCTCATACAACCGCCAATTATGTAGCGACACCAGCGTCCATCGAAAGTGAAATGCAACGAGGATTTGCCACCAACCCACAGAGTCGAAGCTCGCCAAATGTCTTCCGTGGCGGTTCATTAGGGAGGATGGCGGGAGAAAACGGGCCAAGCATACTTGGTAACACTGAAGGTAAGCTTGACATATCATTTGCTACATGTATATCCCGATTCTTGGTGTTGACTTTGCTTCGTCACCCTCACCAGATTCTCCTCATCGCAATACATTCCTCGGCTCTTCCATCACTCCTCTCACTCCCTCGCCATACGCCTTCTCAAGCGGAGCCTCACCACTGCCCTTGGAGCCTTCATCAACAGCCGCCTTCTCTGTTCCTGATATTACTCACGACCCAGCACCACCACCTACTCCAGACACTGCACCAGAATTTGATGCGGTGGCCTTGTATGATTTCGAAGCTGATCTACCAGAAGAGGTCCATCTAAAGGCCGGAGACCGAATTGTAGTGTATGACGCCGACGGGCGTGGGGGGGACTGGTGGTTTGGTTTTGTAAATGGGAAGGAAGGCTGGTTTCCGGGGTCGTATGTATCTCGAGTGGAAAAGTAACGTTCCGAACAAGGGTCTCAGCTTTCGAGTCCTTGCTCCTCATTTTTGGTGATTTTATTTTCCTTGTATTGACGTGCACCATAGTGTATTCATGTACGTCGGCCAAAGCTTTACGAATTTTGGATTGCGCGACACGACTATATGTCAAATTTCACTATTTTTATCTTTTCCCTGCCTCTCGCTCTACATACTTTAAACAAAGAAGCATACCGCGAACTACAAAAATACTACTTCCTGTTGGAGAAGATTTCTATAACAAGCTATACTATCTAGTACTATGGGGAAGGCGGTGTGACCTCATTTGAGGGCGGCACGTTTACTCGTTGTGGGGCCACCGGAGCACCGGCGGCAGATGAGGTAGGTGTGCTCGCTGCGGGTGCTACAGCCGGTGCAGCAGTTGCAGGAGACATTATTGTCGGAGCAGGTGCGCCAGCTGGCGCCACCATGGGTTGAGATGTATACTGCTGACCATAGTCTTGTGGAGCATAGCCGGGCTGGACATATCCATAACCTTGCTGTCCATATCCATATTCGGGTCCGTACGCATAGGATTGTTGCCCGCCGTACGCAGCCGCGGGAGGAGGGTACGCTTGCTGTACATACGGCTGCGGTGCGGGCTGTTGTTGCTGCCAGTACATAGCATCACTTTGCATAGTTGGAGCTCCACCCTCATAGCCATGAGCATAACCTCGCTGTTGCAATGGGACATCATCTTCATAAAGCTCCTCCCATTTTGCCACCTTTGGCGGAGGCACAGGAGCATTCGTTGGTCTCGATCCAGCGTATTTCCTAGTCAATGTCCGTCGGATCGCTCCCATTGCACCACCACTTGCAGCCGCACCGTCCGCGTCAAGTTTCGCAGCTGCCTTTCTCGAGCTCCGCACAAAACACGTCATGACACCGAGCGCCGCAAAGAATCCTCCGACGACACCGGCAGCAATACCAATGGTACGTCCTACTGATGAACCATCGTCGGACTTGATGGGCGCATTTGTGACGGTTGGTGTGGTTGTCGTTGCCGTGTCAGATGTTGTTGTTGTTACTGACGAGCGAGACTGAGTTGACGACGGGACTTCAGAGACTGTTGTCGCAATCGGTCTGGACGATGAGGAAGGGGGTAAAGTTGTCGAAGGTTGCGATGATACCGTCGAACTAGGAAGGGCGGTTGGAGCGGAGGAGGGAGCACTTGACGGAAGTGGTGACGAGCCAGTTGGAAGGGGAAGGGGAAGGGGAAGGCTGGAAGAGCTGGTAGGCTCTGGTGAAGGTCGACCTCCACCTGCCTGCACACCCAAACTGTACACGGCAAGAACAACGAGAAACGAGACGATACGCATAGCCTACAAAATGTGTTGCCCACCGGTTGCTGCAAATTCAGAATGGAGACGATGGATAATGACCAACATGCCAAGGGTAAAAACCCGTTCCCTGTGCTCCCGTTGCAGTTCCACCACCCCACCAACTCCGTCCTTTCAGCGGCCGAGAAACTTTCTTTGCAGGAAAAATTGCGAGCGTTTCGCATTTTCATGGTATTAGTAGGTGTAACAGCAGTCATTTTGCCAACAATTGATCTCTGGTTGGCCTAGTGGTCAAGTGCAAAGATTTGGATCACTGAGCAGCGAGTTCGAATCTCGCGGTGATCATTACAACAACTGGCGACCAGCACTTTTTTGATCTGACGTGGCACGTTTGGGGACCTTTGTTTATTATTGGACACTCTCACCGGAACCTGTCATTGCCCGAGTCCTGACGCAAAAAGGGTCGACGGGTGCTTGAACTGCAAACTTGTCCTGCGGTGGTCAAGTAGCGGATATTTGTCACCGTTTCTCTGCTTCTCCTAAACATGGGCGGGGGTACCACTGAAAGCCTTACTCCCAGCAACAAAGCTCCACAATGTAAGCGATAAAGGACTACTAGACTCACAGGCACTCGTCGCCATGACTATACAAACTGATTCGACTTTGGCAATATGGCAGGGGTCATTGGGGTGTGCGCAATGGACACAAAGGGTACGGCTACTCGGGCAAATTAGTGTTGGAAACTCTGAGACATGGCAAAATCTGACTTGGTCCTGTCTAATAGCACGTTCAAAGCCCATGAGAAACATCCTCAATCGATTGCTTTCTAGTGGTGATTTTGAAGCAGTGGTATTTGGTGACAAGGTCATTTTGGATGAAGGTAAACTAAAATATTTGATGCTTTCCCATGGCGGTCCGCGCTAAGAACCAAACTTTTAGATATTGAAAATTGGCCAAGCTGCGATTTCTTCATTTCCTTCTTCTCCAATGGATTTCCGCTACAAAAAGCCATTGACTATGTTCAGCTCCGTCGACCCTTTTGCGTCAATGACGTTCCCATGCAACAGGTCCTGTGGGATAGACGGTTGGTCTTGCGGATCCTGGATGCTGTTAATGTACCTACCCCGCGCAGATTGATCACCCATTGTGGTGATGATCCCGTTGTTCCTCAGAATATTCTGGATCGGCTCAACAAGCTTGGAATAGAAATTCCGACAGGTCCGCAGCCAGTTGTTCAAGCGGAAATGGTTGATGAGGATACGTTAAGGGTTGGAGACCAGCTCATTAGAAAGCCTTTCGTGGAGAAACCAGTGTCTGGAGAAGATCATAATATCTTCATTTATTACTCTCGGGCAATGGGTGGGGGAGTTCGTAAGCTCTTTAGGAAGGTAGGGACGTTCTCAAATGACTAAGAATCTGAGACTGGGGATTAATACCCCTTCTCTTCTTGTCATGGTAGGTCGGGAATAAGTCAAGCGAATTTTGCCCGGAACTTGTTGAAATCAGAACCGATGCCTCCTATATTTATGAAGAGTTTATGAATGTCGACAACGCTGAAGACGTCAAAGTGTACACTGTCGGGGACAGGTACAACCATGCGGAAACGCGAAAGTACGTAAATCAGCTGCTCTCGCCTCCAATGGTTCCGTGTAATGATGCTGGTGGTGGATTTTAGATCCCCAGTAGTCGATGGCATCGTTCGCCGTAACGCCGAAGGAAAGGAAATCCGTTACGTGACACCGTTGAACCCAGAGGAAGTGGAGATGGCCAAGCGCGTCACACTGGCCTTTGGTCAGACCGTATGCGGCTTCGATCTGCTGAGAACTAGTGGAAAATCGAATGGAAAATCGTACGTGATCGATGTCAATGGATGGTCCTTCGTAAAAGGCAACGATGATTACTATGATAAGTGCACAACCGTGCTTCGTCAGCTGTTCTTGGAACACGCCGCCACGGTTCAGCCTGGCAAACTGCGCAAGGAGCTTAGCATTGAGAACCAGTGGAAGTTGAAAGCGTTCTTGTCCGTTTTACGGCATGCCGACCGAACTCCGAAGCAGAAGATGAAGGTTCTTTAATCTAGCGTTCCGAGCCTCTGAGGAGGATACTGATCAAGGGTTCAGTTTATCTTTCGCAGCCAACCTTTTATGGACTTACTAGACAAAGGCGAAGGCGAGATGGTCTTCAAGAAGCCCGAACAGCTTCAACGTGTTTCCGATGCCTGTCTTAAAGCACTGGAGGAGGGACTAGAGGACAAGAGTATTTTAGAACAGCTCCGTGAAGTGATGACGGCTAAGGCACATCTGTCAGGAACAAAAGCTCAGATAAAGCCGTTATTCAACAAAGCAAGCAGGATGGTTGACAAAGTCCAGCTCATTGTCAAGTGGGGTGAGCTTTCAGCATTCGTGTGTGCAACAAAACATGTCGTCGCTGATCCCTTACAACAGGCGGCGAGTTTACCCATGGCGGACGACACCAGACCAAGGATCTTGCAGAGAATTTGCGGAAAGATTTAAAGATTATCAACCGCGATCTTCTCGAGGATGTCAAAATATACAGTAGCTCGGAACAGCGTGTTACAGCCACAGCCGACATCTTCATTAGATCCTTCCTCCACCTTGCTGAAGCTCCGCAGAACTCTATCGTTGTAAGCAAAGAGATGCTGGATGATTCCAATGCTGTGAAGGAGCAAACGGAGGCAGTCAAAGTCAGGCTCCAGGAGATCTTGAACCCGAATCATTCTGCAACTTTGCCCTTGAACGACCTTCCGTCGGACGTAAATCCACCCGCATATGTTCAGGATATGATTGATATCCTGAAAACATTACGGGTGACAATGAGAGAGAACTATGAAAGACTGGAAGTGGAATCTATCCAGCGACGATGGTGTTGCGCGGAAACGCCCTGGCTATTCAAGGTTTGTGTAATGATCATGGCGAATATATAGGGTATCCTTCCTCATTTGACCGGGCTCAGGAACGTTGGGAGAAACTCATGAAAGACTTTTGCGACGTTGAGCGAAGCTCTTTCGAGCCTTCAAAAGTTTCGGAACTTTACGATTCGCTAAAGTATGACCTGATACATAACCGTGATTTTTGTGAAGGTAAGCTATCTAGTTTTCTTTGAGGATTGTGTAAACTATCGCATTACTCACTCGTGTGGTGATTCCAGCAATCTTTGCGTCAGAGGTCCACGGCCGTGATTTACTCAAGCAGCTGTATTACAAGTCCAAAGTGATGTTTGATTTTGTTGCCCCGAGAGAGTACGGCATTGAGGTTAGTTGCTGCTTGGCTGGGATGGCAGAATTTTTGATTAATTGTACTCGGCAGGATAATGAAAAGCTTGAAATTGGCGTTCTCAGTTCCGTTGTCCTACTAAGACAGCTTGTGGCGGACCTCCAAGCGGCGCGCTCGTCACCAAAGCCGAGCACCAGATTTTATTTCACAAAGGAAAGCAAGATTATTTCTCTTTTAAACATTGTCCTGCTGTGCGGCCTGCCTACCCGAGTTGAGAAAGTTGATGAACTTGACTGTAGGTGCCCCAGCGCTTGACTATTAGCATATTCTCTTGCAAACGTTTCCCACTGCTATCCTTGTGTAGACTTGACTCAGATTACCTTTGAACTGTATGAGCGTCATCGCGGTCTGGCAACGGATGACCCCGAGACGAGCGAGTTCTCCCTTCGTATCGGGTTCAGCCAAGGTAAAGCAGCATGGAGGTTAAAAAATGTAGGGTTGTAATTGCTAATGTTTTTTAATTCGTACCAAAGGTGCCCATAGTCCAAACCTGATTGATTTGCATCTGGACAGCCGACACTCTCTATCTGTTGCACCCAGGATGTAAGTGCAACCAGTTTCCGCATTGATTCGAAGGCAAAAGACTAACGCATTTTTCCTCTCTGATGCAGATGGATAAGCGATCATGTTTCTCTGGATGAAGCGCTTGGCTTCCTCACGCCGCGTATCAGTGGAAGTAATAGCCCGAAAGAAGAACGACGCTAAATCCCTTCCGCATGTTATTTTTTATTATTATTATTAGTGGGCAGCTTGTGAATTACATGCACAGGACTATCCCTGCTACAATACATACACATCATTGGGCATGCTATCTCAGTAAAATAGGACCAGCAAAGAAAACTGCAGAGAAACTGTTCGGTCCCGGAGTTCATGTAAGCATACATCACGTGAGTGATGACTCAACGATCGACGATGCTTCCCAAGCTCATTGCGCTTCCTTGCTCTTGATCTTTGCTATCGGCACCGAGGAGAAAGTGTAGTTGACAGTGGTAAGTGATGCAGTGGAATAGTTGTTCGAAATAGAAGCTTCAATGTCTTGTATCATCTCCTGAGTTGCTTGCATTTCGACTAGAGATCTCGCGATTTCCATATTCTACAAGTACTAGCGAGTGCCGAAAAGCTTCGAGATCCTTGACACAGCAGAAGCAGTGCGAAGTGTGACCAGAGAATCTTTAGACCCTTCGATTTCACTTGGTTGTGTGTGTCACGCCGTCAACATCCACATCGTTGACTTTAACAATGGCAGAAGCCGTCCTTGCATCGTCCACCTCCGCACACCTGGAACCTTTTCTATTGTTGTCAAAAAATGCAAAGGGTGCAGCTTGTGTACAACTTATTCAGGATGCCTTATCGGCTCCAGGAGTGTATGTCTTTTCAGAGCTCCTCGAAATGCCGACGGTGCAAGAGGTGCGATTTTGTGCATGCATGTAAATTGTGGTTATCACCGACATTTGATGACGCAGTTGCACAGTTAAGTCAAAATCCCCAGCAAGAACCTTATGTGAATCTTCTTCGTCTGTTCACGTACGGCACGTATCAGGATTATAGAGGTGCGCAGTGTTCATGATGCTATCACAACCTGGGCTTTGTGCTGATGTGTGGAATTATAGCAAATGCGGCATCTTTACCTCCGCTGAATGATGCGCAATTAAAGAAACTGAAGCATTTGTCCATTGTCACATTGTCTGGCGACAACCGCGTATGTTAGGCCACAACAGCGGTCCGGATGTTCAAGCTCGAACTGACAGGTCTGGTCTTTTGCAGACCTTAAACTACGACCTTCTTCTCCAATATCTCGATATCCCAAACGTGCGAGAACTGGAGGATCTAATTATAGACGCAATATATCAAGACTTAATAAGAGGAAAGTTGGATCAACAGAAAAAGTGTCTCGACGTAGAGTATGCGATGGGACGAGATCTTCAACCGGGCCAGGCGGACAGGATTTTGACTGTGCTGGGTGCCTGGTATGTGAACCTGTTAGTTTGGTGGGTGGGCGGATTATTAATAGAACTTCCAGGGCCCGGACATCAGAAACTATATTGACAAACATTGACGAGAAAATTGGACACATCACACAATGGAACACAATGCACGCAAAGGAACAGGAGGAATATGAGAAACTCATCGAGCAGACAAAGAAAGAGGTGCGGGAAAAGGGTGCCGAGAAGCACAACCGATCCACACGGCCAGATTTCAGCGATTTTGGGGACTACGCGGAGGAGGGAGGGCGGACGGCCGGTAAAAGGTATTTGCTGACATTTTAGTTTATTTATTTAACGTCGATTAACTGCAGCTACTTGTAGGTCCAGTAAAGGGAGATATGGCGGACCCAGCCGGCGATGATGTTCTTCCCCTTTGTTTAAACGTCGATAATAAACGTGCTCCTGTTCTATTCTGACTACTTGGAACCTACAGCTCTAATTGCTAGGATGCTCCGACTATTACCGAATTAGCGGTCCGAAGCTGCGCTACCTATGTCAGGCAGTTTCTTAAATCTCTGGAGAAGCGGAGCTTTTCCGCCTGTTACCGTTATTCTTGGGCCTAGTGCCTGTTGTGCTGCGTCCGTTGATTGGGTTTTAAGTTTCATCTTGAGATCCAGGGCTTTATCAAGCAGCTGTTACGTTAAGAATTTAGATTCAGCTCGAGCCGAGTGACTGGGGTGACAGGCGGGAGATACCTGAAGCTTTTGTGCGCGGAGCGCATCGTTTTCCTTTTGAAGCTTCGCCATTCTTTCCTCTGCTACTCGCAGCTGTTGTCTGAGCTCGGCACCTGCCCCGGCGCTCTTTGCAGGAAGCTAAATGGTGAATGTAAGCAGTGACTGACGCATCTGACAATGTGCTGTATGCAGCCTACCGGAGGGCGTGACTCGATTTGCGACAGTTTTTCTTGTAGGTACGTGAGGGTCTTTGTGAGGTCTTGGACCTCCTGGAATAGTGCTTGCTTTTCTGATAGTGCGAGAGACAAGTCCCTAGACAGTTGTCCGTTGTTATTTGTCAGGTTAGTTATGGTTGCGATGTGTACCGTCCGTTCGGCTTCCATTTGCAAAAGGTGTGCATGGAGCTACTCAATGGAAACCCCGAATTCATTAGAAAAATGGGCGACAGATTATATGACATGCTCAAACAGACGGCGACGGCTTACATTAGCTTTCTCAGCATTCAATACGTCAAGCTGTGCCTCTAGCGCTCGTAGGACGTCCATGGGCATATCAAGTGATACTGTGGAGCTCATTGTGCCAGTTCTCATTCCGCTATCCAAATACTCTTGTTCGGTGGTCCCTTCACTGGACTGCTGCTGGTCAGCTAATTCTTGTGATGGGTTCTCACTGGACTGCACCACTTCCTCGGCAAGATTCTGATTCTCTACCAGTTGACTTGGAACTGCCGAATATGGTCGTTCACCACCGTTGAGGGTCTCTATTGACTGTCCCAACGTTGATTCTAGGTTGAATGGTTCGTCAGCTCCGGCGGGCACGATATTGGACGAGGGGCCTTCCGCTGTAATCGCCCTGGTGGTGGGTTCTGGAGTATTCACCTTTGTGCCTTCCTCAGGAACCGTTTCCTGTGACTGGCTTTGCCCATTTGGTAGAGATGCGTATTGACTCGATAAGACTTCACTGGTCACATTTTGGTCAGTCTCGGCGGGTTCTGATGTTTCCCGTGCATCTGCTTCTGCGCCAGGCAAAGGGTCACCCGATGTAGGCGGTCGGGACATCACGCTGCGCAAAGTCTGGGAAGCCACCTTCTCCAGAGAGGGCCGTTCTTCTGAAGCCGTTGGGGTAGGGGTCGGATCGTCTCTGGACTGGACAGTGAGGCCTTCCTCCGTATCCTTATACCGTTCCTCTTTTGCCTCACGTTCGTTTCCTTCATCCGTGGTATCGATTTCTCCGCTGTTGGTGCCACTTTCCAATTTCGGAGCCTCTTCACTACTAACAGTCTGCTCATGCGGTTCAACAGACAAATCCTCAGCCGGCACGCCTGCTTCCTCCTCGTTTATTGAATTTCGGCGTTCAGTTGGTGATGCAATTAGTGGCAGAGGTGCATTTAGCTCATTGCCTTCCTCTTCGCCGACTGCTGGTTGATTGTCGTGTAAGACTTCCGCGGGAATTTCGGCACCTTCCACACCCGCATTTGGTTCACCTTCCTGCGCCTGCGGTAGCTCGTGATCATCAACGTTTCCCACTTCTCCTTCATGGGAGCTCGTTGTATCAGGTTCATCTCCATCAATACGCGATAGCTTGTGGTCATCAGTATCCTCCACTTCTTGTTCATGAGATTCGGTTGGTGCGTCGCTGATCACTGCAGATACGTCATTTTATTGCCTAGAGCGAATCTATAAACAATAGGCGACGTACCTTGTTCTGGTGGGATACCGCTCTCAGCGCCAATTTCGGGCTCTTCCAATGTAATCTCACTTTCCTTGTTGATGGGGTTCATTGGATCTGGCGCTTCCTGATCTGCACTGGCTACATTTCCCAGTTGATCGTCGATTTCGACAGAGTTGCTCTCCACATACTCATGGACTGATTCCTCATCCGCAGTGTTGACTGGGGGTTCCTCTTCCGTTTCTTGACCCTCCATATTTGCAGGAAGGTTATCTATGTTGGCATCAGTCGCTTCAGGTTCCACTTGGGGTGTCTCTTGATTGAGCTTTGTCGACGAGACTCGTAGTTCTCTGGCTTCAGCCCCATGTGCTGATCCACCGTTTCTAAGAATTTCGGCTGTGGAGACATCATCGGCATCATCTTCATCTGCCGAATGCGCGATGTTTTCAGATATTACTGGTCTTTGCGTAGCTTGCTCTTGTTCAGCATCTTCAGCTATGTCATCTGTTCTTGATATGTCCTGCCCTTCAGTGTTGGCAATAGCATCTATATTGATTATGTTCTCGGATTGTTCTGCCATTGCACAATCCGAACAGGGAAACACGGTAACGGGATGTGCACGAAATTCTGGCTCCGAAAAGTCCGGATGAAAACGTTTGCCTTTCCAAGATATGGTTTGCTCCAATAGGATAATATTGATACCACTGATCAATTTAACGTTAAGATGATGAGCCCGATCCCCGGTTGAGAAGAGGGTCTTGGGGATCATGAATGGGCCTTTACAGAGAAAGGCCAGATTTTGCGGGTTTTAGTGTTGTGGAGAGTATTCCATAATGTCCATGCTGTGACGTTTTACTGGACAGTTCAAATGCGCGCAGATGAAATATATTAAGAATAGTATCTTGCTCCAGAATGAGGCTTTGCTATCCTCCCATTCCCGTCAATACATATTTGAAATGCCTCTAAATGACCTTAATTTTACTAGGCTCAAAGTTTTAATTGTCACCTACTTTGAGTGTAAACAAACATCTTCTGTCCAAAGTGTATTGTGTGGCACGCAACTTTACAGAATAGTCGCTTCTACAATTGGTTTTGGTTCGGGACATAATGTGCACATTGTCGTTTTGAACCATCGGAAGATGTTCACCTCTTCAACCTCTTCAACTTTCCGTTACTTGCGAACGGCTAGTTAGCAAGCGCATCTTGGCGGTTAAGCAAAGGGAAGAGGTGTTCATGGTTGAAGTTTGGGTCTATGCGCTTAGAACTTGGCTTTCTTTGTCCACGTCTTCGCGCCGATATTGTGTAGGCGAAATCTATCGGCTACTTTCATTGAATAATCTGTCCATTATTCCTCAATAGTCTCTCTTTCTAAATCCCCTTTCCTCCCACATTGACTACACAACAACATACGGAACAACCGGAAGAAAATCGACGTATAGCACGGCACGCTGACTACTTTGGGAATCGCTGGTCCGCGAGCGTATGTTCGACCTGCCAGCACGACTCAGAGGAAGCCGCGAGCATCTACCTTACGCATGCAGCAATAAACAGGCTAATGTCGCCCCAAGCCTGCCGCTCTTTTGGGAAGAGACCAACTAAGGGCCTGTATCAAAGTATCCCGTAAATAAATGTTAACTTTCGGCTCGCTATTAGACATTTGTATTATGATTGTTTACAGATTGTAAACAGTAGAGATATGCCTGCATTATGTGGTGGAATTGGATGCTCCCACACTATGTGTCGCTGAGCACATTGTTTTCGTTCACGAGCAGGTGCCAAAACGGTTGGTCTTTGATGTGTTGAAAGTTGAACTTCAAGCTCGTTGATGTCACGTGCTCCGAGAGACGAGCAGATTTCAGAGCTTGCTTGCAGTGCTGAGACTCGCAGCTCATGATGCGAGATCGGTTCGCGCACGCAGACGCTGCACCTCCGCCAGAGGACCAGGTGAACGGTGGTGAGAAGATGCAGGCATATTGACTCGTCTTTGTCTAATGGACTACTGAGCATGACACTGCTCAGAATGGGAATTCAAGGCCCTTAAAGCTAAACGAGTCGACGAGGCATCGGGAGTGTGGAAATACAGGGTCGCATGGAAGCCAACCCTTTATCAAGAAGACGGCCGAACTTGGGGTATGGAAGAGCTGCAAATTGCACCCCTCCTTGTTTAGCTATAGGCGCTCAGACTATTCCTTGGTTTTCAGTCAAGTGTTGGTGTAAATATTATGGTCGCTTTAAAGGTTCTATTTTACCAACCGAATATTGACGTTGTCTACTTTTGACGTATAGTGGATACTTGGGAACCTGGTGGGTAACACTAGTTACTCTATGTGTAATTGATCTGTACTTAACGTTGACTTGTCCTTTCGTTGGTACCCAGCCGAGAATATCGTTAGTTTTTTATTGTACGCATTGCTTTGCGTGTCATTCTGATACTCAGTGCAATCAATTCTAGCCAAAGGAAGTCCGGGATGAATTCAACATCCTCTCTATTGTGGACGACGACGAGGTGAAGCTGGACATGGTGCACTGTGCAAACTGCGATCAGCGCGTGGTGTCGTATGATCTGAAGCGACGATCGCGGGCTGTAGATGGTGTACTTTGCTACAATTGCAATGCCTCCCTTGTGCGGACGGGTAGGCTTCCATTGGTCAAGAAAAAGGATTCAAGTAAAAAGAAGTCAATGACGAGGATGAATGGAGCGTTACAACCTGGAAAAGGCTATACAAGTCTCGCCCCAACTGGTTCAAGTACTACGAAACGATCTCAGGACATGAATCTTGAT
Organism: Spizellomyces sp. 'palustris'; assembly: GCA_006535965.1. Lineage (NCBI taxonomy): Eukaryota > Fungi > Chytridiomycota > Chytridiomycetes > Spizellomycetales > Spizellomycetaceae > Spizellomyces > Spizellomyces sp. 'palustris'. Next base: position 80,307 of record QEAR01000024.1, on the reverse strand, counting down.
ATCAAAGCCCGTCGTCTTGCTTCAAAGGTTGACTCGAAGGTTCCTGACAGAAAGTCCCATGCTAGTGGTAGCACGTCGCCACAGCGAAGGCCCGTGAAACGTAATCGGAGCCCCGATCGCTCGGCAAGTCCTGAGAGAAAACGCTTAAAGAAAAGAACAGGAACTCAAATTCCAGTGGATGAAATCATGGAAAAGTACAAACCGACAGTCCCTAACGGCGGAGTCTTCAATGCTCACGCCGACGCTGTTAGTGTCAAACTCAACAATATCTGGTCTGGCGACGCAACGCAGTCTGAATCGCATGACTGGAACCTATCTTTCTTTGATGACGTGAACAGGACACTCAAAAGCATTGATCCTTCTGGAAAAGTGAGAGAAAACTGAGCAAACCAACGTGTTGGGGAATGAACTCACCAATTTTCTCAGAAGCCTTCTACCTTGAAGAATAGTCTGACGCGTAGCACAGCAAACAAAGTAACGTGTCCGTCCTGTTGGCTCGAACCAAGCTGTCGCCCTTTTAAATTGATATATTGCTTTGCAGAAAGAGGCAGTTTCTGCTCAGATAAAGGGAGATCTGGTAGATAGGTGTTACTCTGCGACATTTTTGAGACAGTATTCACTGATATCTCTCGATAGAGTACGGCCGTACAAGTTCCACAAGCAGTTCGTCACAAAAGCAAAGAGGAAAGTCCTCCATCTGGATATGGCAAGAGGCGGCCATTGACGAAAACAGGAGTATCCGCGATGGACGATTTGGAGACCGCGACGATCAAGGAGAGAAATCTTCAGGGCAACATAGAGGTTGTCTGCATGTGGAATGGCTGTGGAACAAGGTTTCAGTCTCAAGAGGAGCTGGCTACACACTGCAAGGCTGTTCACTTTAATCGTCCCTAGTAGACAATGTTGCGTAACAGGGCAATGATTTGTAAATATTCAATAGCAGATGATATATATATTGACGCATGTTGGTGCAATGCCAGTAGGTCCAATATCAATGTGCATCGACCAAAGGAAAGGAAAAAGCGAGGCTCGACCGACGGCTTTTGACGACCGAGCGAAAACAACTCAATGTGTCACGTGATATAGTGCTGCGCACTTGCTCTTCGCCATCAAAGACTGGTAAACCCAAGATTGTCGGTTTCATTTTGGCAAGAAGCGAGGCACTTACTAAGAAGGGGGTTTTGCATTGACGCATAAAGTAGCTGCGGCGCTCTAGCAGGAACTTTCTGTGAGCTCTTGCTCGCTACACGAGCGACTGTGTGGTCGATAATGGAATCAGCGCCGAGAGAGTCTCTGTGTCGAAATCTTCCTTCTCTCTTCCAAAAGTACATTTGCAAAACACACCAGTCTTCTGAGCCATTCGACTTTGGTCTTGGTTTCATAAAATCAACCTTTCTCGCACTTGAAACTGACTGGCGCTCCACACAAGAAAACGCTCACCCTACAATCACGGGCATCCTTTTACCGCTATTCTTCTATCTAGGAGTACCTGTGATTCTGACCGGTGTCTACATTTTTGCCAAAAACAAAGTTCAAGACATTGGCACTGGAGGCTACTCCTTTGGAACGCCCAACGGTATCAGATCAGAGCGAGGCCAAAGTACGGGGACAGGGTCGCGAAGCAAAGAGAGAAGCGAGGAATCAGTTCCTCGGCCGCAAAAGAGCGCATTGCAGCCAATTACGAACCATTACAGCCCAAGTTCTCAAGGTAGTTGGTGGAAAAATCGCAACGCCGGTGAATCGATCCGATGCTGATATATGTGGTTCTTATTACCTTTGTCCAGCTACAACGGCAAGTCATAATATGATTCGAACACGCATGGCGAGTTCTCCTTCACCAGCGCTAGAACAACACAAAACGCTGGCGGATCAGGCATACCGCTCCATCACACTTGGCCTGGATTGCGATGATAAGGGCGATAAACCTGGTGCTCTGGAACACTACCGAAGGGGCATTAAGGAGTTAAAGAATGCCATTGAGCTGCCTTTGCCAACGAGACAAGACAGGTATATGCTTTTCATTTGCAGCGGAACGTAATATGCTAGAGTTCGATTGGAGCTTTCATCATTTTCAGGCGTTAACATCGGTTTCTCATGCAGGGAAAAGGCCGAATCACTCAATGCCAAAATGAGGGGAAATCTCGAGCAGATAGAGAATCGTGTTAAAGAGCTTGTACAAGCACCAGGTTCGGGGTAGCTGTTAACAACTATGAACCAATAGGCGGGCTCATACTTATGTGTATCAATAGCATCAACGTCCGCGCCTCCACGAAATGGCCAGAATGCAAAGCCACGAGTTCCGTCAGCAAACGTCAAGAAAGCAGTCACTAAATCAGAGGTGTGCACATCCGCGCGTGTTGCTACTTGCAAGCATATATCGAAATTATCTGAATGCTTGCAATAGGCGACAAAGACTTCTTCAAATAAGCTCAACGTGGGCAATTTGAAAAATGTCGATACAGTAATGGCGAACCGAATTTTGAACGAGATCGTAATTGACAAGCCATCTGTCACTTGGGAAGACATAGGTAATTCTCGGCGGGATTCTGTCTCCAGATCTGCCTGGCCAAAGCTTATCCAGTATGGTGCATTCAGTCGGTTTGGAGGGAGCCAAGACCGCTCTCCGCGAGATCGTGATTTTACCCACACTTCGACCTGAGCTATTCACTGGTCTAAGAGCTCCTGCAAGAGGTGCGAAGGAATGGCGTCAGCGTGTAGTCGCGGAGCATGTTCTCAGTGCTACGTACATCTGCAGGGGTACTATTATTTGGACCTCCAGGAACTGGAAAGACGATGTTAGCAAAGGTAAAGTGGAAGAGTCTGAAATCAGATTGAGCAAATAACTATATGCGGTATTATGTCTCCAGGCTGTGGCTCATGAATCGCAAGCAACGTTCTTCTCGATCAGCGCGTCTTCGTTGACATCCAAGTTTGTATGTAGTCGTCCACCTGACTTCCTCTACGTCTAGCTCACATCTTTGTGATCCTCAGGTGGGTGAAGGTGAAAAGATGGTGCGGAGCCTATTCGTCATGGCCCGGCAGCTGCAACCGGCGGTCATATTTATTGGTACGGTGCGCATTGTACGTGTTCAAGAGGAACGATTGATCGAACGCATTGGCTCCAGATGAGATCGACTCTATCATGACAGAACGAAGTGAATCCGAACACGAAGCATCTAGACGACTGAAAACCGAGTTCCTTTTGCAATTTGATGGCCTAGGGAGCAATTCAGATGATCGACTATTGGTCCTTGCTGCGACCAATCGTCCTCAGGAATTGGTATGTCTTGATAAGAGTGGTGGATTGTATGAATCAGGCGCTGACGCTCGTATGGCCTTTCCTGCTTGTAATTAGGACGAAGCTGCATTGCGTCGTTTGGTATGGCTCTAGCAGAGACGTGTCTTATGATGTATGATCCTCATTATGAAACGATAGGTGAAGCGCATCTATATCCCGTTGCCGGAGGCTCCAACTCGAGCTGCTTTGATTGGAGCACTTCTTCAAGGCCACAAGCATGAGCTGTCAAAGACAGATCTGAACCGTTTGGTTGCGTCCACCGAAGGTAGCTTCTAATAACCACTTACATGCGATTTGAAACGTAATGCTTATTACATTGTACAGGGTATTCGGGAAGTGACATTACAGCATTGGGTAAGTCCCATCTTTGTATATTCTACTATCCCTTTTGTACCATTCCTTTGCCATTCTAAGTATCTTATGCGTACAGCGCGCGAGGCATCTCTTGGTCCCATACGAGAATTAGGAGATCGCTTGATGTCAACCTCCGCAGATGCCATTCGGCCTATCAATCTGCGGGATTTCGCCACAGCCTTGAATATCATCCGCCCATCCGTATCGCCTGGTAGTCTCAAGCAATATGACACCTGGAATCGGAGCTATGGCACCTATGGGGCTTGATCTCTCGAAAAGTTTTGTATATACACACCTACGCCGTCGCACTGCATATTGTAGAATGTATACAGGAATACCGCTGGCCTAGATGCTTCGTTCTGTATTACCATTTCAATTTATGCAATGAGAGTTGGCAGTTACAGCATCAGAAATTTCCATCATCTATGTTTATAGCACGGCATCGTGATCTGTGCCGGTACGATAAAGTACTTTTGATTTCTTGAACGAAACGAGAGCTTTAATGATGCCTTGAGCGCTTACGCGAGACGCGATCGTAGGGCAAGCCTCCCTAGGCATGACGTGTGTTGGGACATGCGACTTGAGGGCGTTTGTTGTGTGGAGAAGGGGTTCCGTTCTCAGCGACCGCCACCAAACAAATAGGAAGAGACTATTTTCTTTGACCACTCCAAACGAACCTCGAAAAAAAATGGCCACAAACCCAACCACAGGCTCTCTTCACTTTGCCGGTCGAAACGCTATCGACACTCAACACAACCCGCATGTTGACCCGAATGCAAAGATTGCGCTTATTGTCGGCGATGGTCTGTGACACTAGTGAGTTTCTTTCCGGCTCTGAGCCCCGGGCTGACGAAAACTATTTCGCTCCCTGTTCCTTCAGACATCAAAACAATGAATGCTACGGCCCACACTTTTATGCAAAAAGGATACGCCGTTGTCACTGCTCGTTCTAAATCAGAGTCCACGGTTGTCAACGTCCGCTCTGCATCAGATTCCACAAGTGGTACATCTCCAGAGGAGGCTAGTCAATGGATTGTGGAACATGTGGATGACATGGGGCATGTGGGATCTGTTGAAAAGATGTTTGCAGATGTAATCCGAAAGGTAATGCATTTCCGCCGCATATGGCAGATTGGGACATTGCTACAGGTTTAAAAACCTTAGGTTGGGACACCCAACGTGGTTGTGATTGATACCATCACCTCTACTGTTGGGGAATCCGCAGAAGAGAAACCATTGTCGGTAACGACGTTGAGCATCGACACCTTTGTCAAAGATTTTACGAGAAGAGTTGTTGCGGCATGTCGGTAAGTATGATGTGGGTATTTGTTTGCAGGAAGGTTTATGTTTGTGCTTTCGTTACATGATTCATGTCCTTACATCTCACACGTAAGGCTTGCCCAGTTGGCCATCATTGGCTTTCGTAAACGGCAATCTCACGCCTCTCAACTACAAAAGCACATTCTCCTTTTCACAATTGACACTACTAGAAACCCGTCACTGTCTGTCTGCAATGCCGCTATCAAGTCGCTGGCGGAGTCATTTGCTAACGAATGCCGCACAGATAATGATGGGGGACGCCAGAATATTGATGTCTGCGTCGTAAACGCGGACATGCGTGCAAGTGTTGAGAAAGTGGCTGACGCTTATTGGAATTGTTGCGCCGGCAATCCGTCTCAGGCTCACAGTGGTATTGAAGCGAAGAAAACGGGATTCCACTACGAGCATGTCGTCGCGCGACCTTTTGCGGTTGAACAGTAAGCAGGTTGAAGAAATACCATTGCCCTTTCAAATTTCCAGTTGTATCATGTCCAAGACTCTACGATCTGTAATATAAAGAAAACACAAGTGTAAATCACTACGTTAGGAGCATTTGTGTTAAGTGATTCAGATGATGCTTATTACGTAATAACTGGGTCGAATGGGATGGTGGAATGCATTCTTTTCTGTGGCTTTGCTGTTTCTCGTAAGTCGTTGACTATCGTTCGTTTGCGAGGAACGCTGGGATTCTTCCGAAACGCAACCATGAAGCTCGACGCAAAGCTTCTCAGGTATATGTCAAATGATGAGTTTCGAGTTCTCACAGCTGTTGAGATGGGGTCTCGCAACCACGAGGTGGTACCCACTCGTTTGATCGCTCACATTGCAAAGCTGAAGTCGGGTGGAACGACAAAGATACTTGGGGAGCTTGCAAGAAACAACCTTGTTGCTAGAGTGCAGAACGCAAAGTATGACGGATATCGCCTAACGTATGGTGGTTACGACTATCTTGCTTTGCGTACAATGTCCAAACGTGGGGCCATTCACTCGGTTGGAAACCAAATTGGGGTGGGGAAGGAGTCCGATATCTACATTGTAGCCGACGACGAAGGAACCCAGCGAGTTTTGAAACTGCACAGATTGGGGAGGACATCCTTTCGAAATATCAAGGAGAAGCGGGACTACCTTCGAAACCGCAACGCTGGCTCTTGGCTGTATTTGTCGCGGCTGGCGGCAATGAAGGAGTATGCTTTCATGAAAGTACTACACGAAAACGGATATCCGGTACCGGAACCAGTGGATCAAAATCGTCATTGCATTGTCATGGGCCTGGTGGATGCATACCCACTATGTCAAGTTCACGATGTAGAAGATCCGGGAAAGCTGTACTCGGCTTTGATGGACCTCATTGTGCGTCTGGCTTGCGCTGGGCTCATACATGGAGACTTTAATGAATTCAACATTTTAATTAACGACCGCGATGAACCAATTTTGATCGACTTTCCACAAATGGTTTCCACTTCTCATCGAAACGCAGAAATGTACTTCAACCGAGATGTTGACTGTATTCGGGTCTTTTTCCGAAAAAGGTTCCATTACGAGAGTAAGCTCTACCCCAAGTTCACCAGAGATACCGAGCGAGAGTTTTCTTTGGATGTTGAAGTAGCTGCTAGTGGCTTTACGAAGAAGCAACAAGAAGAGCTTGAAACGGTGGGTGTTGCGCAAAGGTTGGGTGCCATGAAACAATTGTTGCTCAAACAAACCTGTTAATATTTGCAGCTACAAGAAGAATTGGGCGACCACTCTGACGATGACGGATCGGAAGAGACAGATGACGAGGAAGCAAGCACTGACGAGGAAGGAGGAGTGGGAACGGAAGGGGATGCGGCCACCGTCGAGGACGAGCTATTGCAGGAGGTTCCCTCAAGCGAGAGCCATGATATATTGGAAGCTGGCAGTCAGCACTTGATGGAGAGCCTGAATGAGAGGGTGCATACTTTGGCAATTGATGATTCGCGGTCGTGCCTTCCATCTACGTTGCAGGAGCGGGATCAATTGGAACAAGCGGCTTCAGGATCCGAATCGGAAGAAGAGGAGGAAGTGGAAGAGGAACAGGATATTGAGGAAATTGACAATCGCGCTCATCGTCCTTTCCGGGATACGTCAAACACGAAAAAGGCCAAATCGGCATCGATAGCAAAATCTTCGACATCAGGGCCATTAGATGATGCCGAAGTCAAAAAGCGAGTCGCAAGATCGTTGCGCAAAAAAGCTGCCAGTCAAGGAGGGAAGAGCAGAAATACAACAAAGGGTCGTGGAATGAGGGATGTCAGAAATCAAGTGCGAGACGGTGGAAAAGGATTCTTTGAATAATCCTTTCTCTGATTAGCTTTGAACCTGTCCTGCATCCGTAAATAGTCATTGTGTATAGAACCATAATTGATTTTTCAATAGAGCAAATGGCGAACGTTTTTGTCGTCTTGATCATTTCCAAGATGTCGCGACGCGTTTCTTGACACTAAGTTGCTGCCCCACGGAATTATTTTCTTTAAGTTCACTTTTGCCTCTCACCAACGGACGGAATTTTATTTTTAAAGGCAAACGCTTTACGAGATATTCTAAACTATTCATGACCGAGTTGAGCAAGGGAGCCTTTTCAAAAATCTATTTTGCCTTGGGTAATGTGCTATGATGGATTTGTGCTTCCTGTTCTAACCCCAACCCATGTACACAGGGAAACCCATCGCCGTCCTCCCAAATCCCCATGCACGCATTCCCGCATATTTGCTTCATTATCAATTTTCTCCGGCGCTCCTTTCTTCGCATTCCAAGCCGCACTATGTATCATCCGCTCAGTTAACGCACCAACATACCGCCGAGGATTTGGCGACGGCAGGATATCTTCTCTGTGTCATAAATTTTCCACGCAAGCAAATAGGAAAGTTCAAGTCGGATTGCCTCACCACAGGCGTGCAAGACGATCAGGCACCAGATCCTGTAAAAAAGCGAGAAACGACCATTGCCGTGGGTGTCCTCACCATGGCTGAGTCAGGCAACCAGATCTTGCCTGGATCTAGAGTGCATATAGACGGACGTCATGAAGTCGTTGACACGAATGATAGGGATTTATCTTGGGAAGAGTTTTTTCAATTTGAGATTCGTGTCGGGACGGTTCTATCTGGGGACGGAAATGTAGATTTCGGGGAAAATTGGGGTGTTCGCAGATGCAAGTCTGCCATTGAACTTGGAATTTACACGGGAAAGCAAGTTCTGGCCGTGCTGAATGTAGAGGATGGGCCGTGGGTTTTAAGTGCTGGGAAGAGTGGATTAATAGGACCGTTAAAGGAGGTCTCTAACGGGATCCGCTTGGCTTGAGTTGTGCCAAAACCATCCAAGTTCTAATGTCCTGTACATGGTGAGCTATTAATGAAAAGAAAGCGCTGGAATTTTTCCATCTCCTGCTTCAATTACATGGCCGAAAGCATCGCCCGATTTCACTCGCCAGTCACGGCATACCAGGCCTGGGTATTGTCGGTGATTACATAAGCACATGTTAAAAGCTCGTTACTAAACTTTCTGGAGCGATAGGGCATAGGGCAATAATGTCCGCAATTCCACCCGTGCCGCCCAGCAAGAAGCGAACACTTCCCGATATTTCCATTCCAATTAACGGGTCGCAGGGCGGGTCTGTGTCTCCATTAGGCAAGGCTGCGGGTCAACCGAACTCGCATTGGTCGCTGATTAGCTCGGCGAAGAATGCCAGGCCCGCAGGATCAACGTCGTCCTTCTCCTCTACTGTATCTTCCCGGTCGTTTTCACTTCGAGGCCCACCATCTGCATATGGAATAAAATCGCATCTTCCGCCTGTTCCAGGAGGATGGGTTTCGTCAACGTCAATTACAGGGCCGAGTGGGGGACCCACCATGTCACGAAAAGCGTCAGAAATATTGATTCGGCATGGCGGAGCAGATAGGGATAACAGCAGTTCTGCCATATTGGCTGGGTATGATAAACAGGACACGTCAGGGGCAGACACCACTGGTAGCAAAGCTGCAATGGTTGTCAGAGCCGCATCAGATCGACGAACAACCATTACGAAAGGGCACGGCAATGGCCTTTCGCACCTGCCGTTTGGTGTCCAGCAAGGTGTTTTACTTCCAGGCCTCCGAGCTGGAACTGCCCCATCTATCCATGGTCGCAAGTCGTTAGTTCCGCCACTACATTCGAGAGTCGTCAATAACCACGTTCGTGGTGTCATGGCTGCACTTGCACACTCAGGAGACGCGCAGGATCATTGGCAGTATGCGAGGGACAAATGGAAAATGGCCATTAATGCTATCCGGCGGCTGGTTAGAGCCACATCCTTGTTTCGATTGGGACCTATGGCAACCATTTTGCCTGCGTTTGTTCAAGAAGAAAACAATAATCTTCTAAAGAAGGCAATCAAGCCGCCTGAAGCGGTGGCCAAATCGAAGGTGAGCTGATGTGAGGTGAGGAGGTATGAACGGATCAGGTTCTTGGTCTGGCTGTGATTATGCCTCCCTTCTTGTTGGTCTCATCATCCGCTGCACCGCAGATTCACCTCCTCCTTTCCAAACCTCGCGGTCTTCGAAATAACACCGATTTCGCTGTAGTGGATCCGTATATTGTGAAATTACTCCCATGCCTACAGCGCCTTAGTTCCGCCCAACGCAAACAAATGTATTTAGGTTCACTGTCTTACGAAGTTCACCCCCCACGTACAATGATACTCCGCGACAGTGGCACCGCGGAGAGTGTCTATTTTGTCCTCTCAGGCTCCGTAGAAGTTTACAAAGACCATCGTGGTATCCGGCTAAAGCAGAACCTGGTTGGTCCGGGTGGAATTGTGGGAGATGTTTCGGCGCACCATTTACTCGCTGGAAGCGGTACGAAACGATTCATGAACGTGATATGTATAGGGTTTTGCGAGTTTCTGCGATTGGATCTCGGTAAGTTCCTAATACAGACGTGCATGAAAGTCCTTGGCGAATCTATATTCAATAATTGGCATAGATGAGTATGTTCACATCATGTTCGGGCACGATGGTAGCAACATCGATAATCTTGTTGGACTTCTCAACTCTCATCCCATATTTGAAAACGCCTATGAAGCGACTTTACTTAAAGCCGCGCAAAATTCCGTTCTTGGCACTTTTCCCGCTGGCTCAACCATCATTAGCCAAGATGAAGTCGCGGAGCGCATATTCGTCCTTTGTAAAGGGACAGCGAGAGCTGTTCGAGGTGTTCCCTTCATTCGAACGCATACCGTGCAAACTGGAGCAGGAACGGTGATACCACAGCAGGTCATACAGCCATTCAGCGGAGATAGAGATCTCAAATCAGGCGAGGAGGTGTTCGTCGAGGAAGTGTTCGTTTCCAGTATCGGACCTGGCGGCACGTTCCCTGCCTTGACATTACCCCCAGGCATGGCACTGGATCCGACAAAAGCCAGAACGGCCGAGTTTTGGCCTCGATCTCAACCCGCCCCTCAGCCCAACCCAATATCAAACCAGGTCCCTGCACCTACTCGTACTATCACTTTCCAAAATGATCCGGTTTCCCTAAATTTTGCTGATATAACTGTATACGCTGAAACCGAAGTTCAGTGTGCTGTCTTTACGGTAGAGGCTTTCCTCAAGCTTGCAACAAATGAAATGGTGGACCATGTGTTACAGCAGTCGAAAGAGTTCAAAATTCCGGTGGAGGCTTTGCAGGAAAGATATCTACGGGACCTCCGCGCTGGATTCGGTTCAGATGCGGCGAGGCTCTCCGGCGAGCTAGGTGGAGGTGTGAGTATCCTCATGCCAGAAGGCCGAAGAGTTATGGGTGCGGGGAAATAATCTTGTACATACATCATTTTGACCTCCTTAATCTATTGACCTTTAATGATACAGTTACCCCCTATGATACAAACAATGAAAAAAATCTACAAAGAACGTAGGGAGCTACGCTCGCCCTCATAGTAGTTTGCAATCATGAAGGCAATATCTAATGATTGTTCATAGTTCAATCTGAGGGGTAAAACCAAGAGTTTACTAGACAGTAGGGATTAGCGACAAATAGAGTGCGCGCTTACCTAGGATCACAAAATGTCTGATAGTTACGACTGAGGTCGGCCTCCTGCAGGTTCATCGACCCACCAATTGTCTCTGTAACAGGATCACCAGTCAACTCAAAGTGAACACCCCCTAGCTTGGATTCACACTCCTTATGAATCCGGAAGGCTTTGCTGAGTTCCTCGGCGATATGATTAAATCGTCTCGTCTTAACTCCCGTTGCGGTGGTTTCTGTGTTGCCATGCATAGGATCGCAGCACCAAACCACTTTATGCTTTGTAGCACGGACCGCTTGAATGTGAGCGGGAAGATAGGAGAAGATCTTATCATGACCATATCTCGTAATGAGGGTCACCTTCCCAGGTTCAAAGTTCGGATCGAGGATATCTAGAAGTGGTGCGAGCTCTTCAGGCTTCATAGATGGGCCTACTTTCACGCCAATCGGATTTACAATTCCTCGAAAGTACTCGACGTGACCCCCATCCAATTGGCGTGTGCGGTCGCCAATCCAAAGGTAATGTGCACCGAGGTTGTACCAATCTCCATCGACTTTTCTGGTGAGCTGTTGTTCGTATTCGAGTAGAAGCCCCTCATGCGACGTGAACATATCGACTGTCCGAATGGCGTCTCTTGAACTATCTTCAGAGTCAGCTCCAATGGTACGCATAAAATCGAGAGCATCATTTAAGCGACGGACGATCGCCTGGTACTCTGCCCGCACGGTGGGGTTTTCGACATGTCCAAAGTCCCATGATTTGAGATTCCAAGACTCAGGATGGTGGAGATCGGCGAAATCACCAGCCAGTAAAGCTCTGACATAATTAATGGTCGCTGCCGAGTGGAAGTATGCTCCCAGGAGACGCTGTGGATCCGGCTTGCGCTCGGCGAGATCAATGCCGTTCACATTGTCGCCGCGGAAAGCGTTGTACTCGACACCGTCAATAACTTCAGTAGCCTTTGATCGCGGCTTTGCGTATTGTCCGGCCATTCTTGCTATTCGTGTGACTGATGTCCGCCCACCCCACACAAGGATCAGCGACATTTGTAGTAGGACCTTTAGTTTATTTTCGATCGGTTCCTGAGCAATAGCTAAACTTTAGGGATTAAGTTCAAGGTAAATATGGTACGATAAAGACCAACCTGCGAGCAATAGTCAAATAGTTCTGCACAATCACCCCCCTGAAGCAAGAAGCGCTTGTTCTCTGCTACTTCCGCAAGCTGCTGCCTCAATTTTTTGATCTAGAACCAATTCCCACATGAGTTTCGGCAAACATGCCCAACAAAAAGCAAGGCACTGCGGTCTACGAGATCATGAGCGATTTCGACCACCGTGGTTTGTCTGCTAACCTCTTGGTGACTGACCAATGGCGGCAGGCGATCCAGCTTTTGCAGCACTTGCTGCAGTTGTGCAGGATTATCATAAGCCACGTCCTGGAGAACCTTCTTGGATCTCCAAGAAGTAGGGCTCCAATTGTTCAGTTCTGCGTCACCATTTGGGTGAGGAGTAGTTCCACTGTCCGTCATAATTGCAAAAGATCGACCGAGATCCCAAAGTTTGAAACAGCGACCTGCCTCGACTTGTTGCAGTTGAAGCAACCCAATTCATTAAGCCGTATATATCCATTATGAATCTACCAGCCACCGCCTGTGAACCGCCTTGGACGATCTTACGATCCCTTCGTTGTTAGATGAGTGCCAACGCCCAAGCAGCACTTTTTCCAGAAGCTTATCGACAATGGCTGTAGATACAACGTAAGTTCTCGAGGCGGAATCTAATTTGTTGGGCAGCACCTTCTCACCTGCACTTTGGGACGCAGAATTGTGTCCGCTCCAGGAAAGGTACTCTTGACAGGAGGGTACCTCGTACTTGACCAACAATATAAGGGACTGGTCGTGGCGACAGACTCGCGATTCTATGTTGCTATACGCCAAAGGAGCAAGCAAGACTCCCCCTTCCCGACCATCACCGTTAGGTCACCACAATTTACGGATGGGCGCTGGAACTATCTGGTGAAGTCCCGCGAAGATGGAAGCGGAATCGAATTGACTTCAATCCCGTGAGTAGGTCTTCAACCATCGAATATAAATCTTTCCGAATGATTTGTGGTCATCAGCTCACCACCAACTACCGCATTCAGTCCTCACGATACAGAAAACAGATATGTTGAATGCACACTGAGCCATACGTTAGAGGTTGTTGCGGGACTAGCGCCTGATTGGAAAACGAAGATGTCAGCTGGAATGGATATTGTCATTGTTGGAAGTAATGACTTCTATTCGCAAAGGGAGCAGGTGAGGTCGACTATCTCACTGATATGTTATTGTACAGAAAGCTGACAAACAAGGTAGCTTAGCAGCAGAGGCCTGCCCTTAACGAGTGCTTCTCTGTCCTCCCTACCGCCATTCTGTAGCACACTTTGCAGTATACGTAATGTTCATAAAACGGGGCTGGGTTCATCGGCGGCCATGATTACATCTCTTGTTGGAGGAATTCTTAATCACTTCGGTGCCATACAGCTCCCTGCTGCTTCTGTATCAATGACAGGAAACTCGAGTAAGATTTCCGAGGTTGAGCGGTACGCCTTGTCGCTCGCCCATAATTGTGCACAGCTGTGCCACTGCCTCGCTCAGGGCAAAATTGGGAGCGGCTTTGATGTCAGCGCTGCTGTGTTTGGGAGCCATTCCTACCGAAGGTTTTCGCCAACAGTGCTGGATGCATTGATGGAACATAGAAGTGGGTCCCCATCATCAAGGCTTAGAGACCTGGTCGATACAATTGACCCTATGCGATCACATAGGTATGGATCTTTAGTCACTTACCATGGGTATTGTGCGTTGTGACAGAATAATCCGACCACTTTGTCCATTTCAGCTGGGACAATGAAGTGAGTCAGTTCCACTTGCCGCCCAATTTCACTCTGATGCTGGCAGACATCGACGCTGGGAGCAGCACCTACAAACTCGTTTCAGAGGTTCTTAGATGGCGACGAACGCACACTGAAGAAGGTAATACTTAATTTTGACAGATATGACAGGACGAATCCTAAGCGGTTTCCGGTCATGTAGCGGATGCCCTATGGACAAAGCTTGATCTTGAAAATGCGCGCATCGAGCAGTACATGCGCGATTTAAGCCGAATTGCAGAGCACCAAAAGGCGGGGTACGAATCTGTACTTTCTACTTGCGCAGAAGCGAAGGCATCCTCGGTAAGGAGCATCCCAAAAGCGTACGGCCTCGCGGATATGCAATTGACTAAGTCCCCTGGTAGTGGTGCAACCTTGTTGTCGGTGACGACCTCGTACACGTTAAGAACAACTTCAGTACGGTCTATGAAACATTTCAGGTATGCACATAAGAGGCGCCCTCGATCGCTCCTGTGAGTGTTTTCAGCAACCCACTGTTTGCTTATGTCAAAATGACACGCCGTAGAGTGTACGAAAGTACCTGCGAGATATGTCAGTCAAAGCGGGCGTGCCAATAGAGCCCCCAGGGCAAACGCGACTGCTGGATGCGTGCCTTGAGGTTCCTGGAGTTATAATGGCAGGCGTCCCTGGAGGTAAGCTTATCCTTGTTGCGAGCATGCGAGTGGATATGTAAATTGAGTTGACCGTACATCATTAGCTGGTGGGTATGATGCAATTTTCTGCTTGGTCATCTCCGAAGCGGCGCGACAGAAAGTGCGACGGCTGTGGAGTACTTGGACGGAAATGGCGGTTGGGCCACTGTTGACTCAGCAAAGTAGTACAGGACTCGTTAGAATAGATAGACCAGGAGATATTCCTGGCTTGGAGAAAGCAATGTGTTCATTCGAATGAAAAACTGCAGTCTCTGGGCATTCGATGATTTTTAACATTTATTAGACGGTCCTCAAACAACAACCATAATCCCTATCTAGAATGTATCTAGTTATCCCTCACCTCGAACATCTTCACCAATCTAATGCTCATGCTTTAACCGGTCTCTTGAGGAGCCAGCTAAACAAAGTCTCCGTATTTTGACCCGCCAATCTCAATATTGTCCCAGACTTTTCATCACCGAATCGGACATCGCCACTGACACCAATCACCGTCAGACCTGCGCCGTCTTCTCGATCCACGATAGTGACGAGTCCATAGCAACTTCCGTGTACTGCGACAAAAGCTCTTCGAGCAAGGTCTTGCAAATCCATTTGGAGAATCAGATCATCCGGGTGCTTCATTGGCTTGTACCGATCGTCAGCGTTGGCAGTTATGCTCCCTGTAACTTGCTGACCTTTCGCCTTGCCGATGGACATGATGCTCAACTTTCGGACAACGCTCAAGATTCCGTTGGCGTTGTCTTTGGCATCTTTCGTGCCAAGATCGAGTTTGACGGGAGGAAAAACAATAACATCCGCGAAAGGGTCTCGAGCGTCCCCGGCAACTAACACCATGTACTCTGTACCCTCCACAAAGTCTTCCACCAGCCAATCCTCTCCTTCGGGTAGCTCGGCTAGAAGATCTTTCAACTCTACCTCATCTTTGACTCTTTGTCCTGAATTTTGTCGAATATGCGTCCGAATGCTTGGTTTGATATAGACTGGGAATCGAATGCCATATCCATACGTTGCCTGAATAATATCTCCTATGTCTTGGCCCCTGCGGGCAACCACCGCGCTTGACACGCTGAGTCGGTTCTTGAGGAGGCCTTCACGCATTGCTTGTCTATCCCGGCTCTCGACAAAAAATCGTGCGTTTAATCCCACCGTATGAGCGAAGCCAATCTCTTCCATAATTCGGGCAACTTCCAGACCATCATCACCCAAGCAGGCATTGAACAATAGGTCCTCATCTTTGGAAAGCGTTCGTAGTGTACCCTCTACATCATCCACATGGTAAAGATGGACAATCGGGTCGTAGTTCAGAGTCCTGAAGATTGACTCGAGCTCGCTCACGTATTCCACGTCCTTGCCGTAGCTGACGGCCAGCTTCCCTTCAGGATCAGGTATGCAAGATTCGGCATCAACGAGTACAGCCGAGACAATGACGTGCACAAGAGGGTTTGGCACTAGCGCCAGACTAGGATTTCTGATCAGCTTGGCCACCTTTTGCTCAACTTCGAGTGGCAAAACCGGTGCAAGCGGCGATACATTATCATGTGCTTCAGCCTTCTCAAGCGCGACCGCAGAGTCTGGCTCCGCTGTCATGAGTTCGGCATAACTTCCAGAGGTGCTAGCAGCAGGTTCAAGGGACTTGAGGGCAGAGCTCAGGAGGATTTGGAAAAAGTCCTGAGTCGTCTGGCCAGCGAGTTGCAAAATAAATTCGGACGATGAACCTTTGCCAAGACCGCAGGACGCATTGACCTCAAGGACATAGAATTTTCCTAGAGAGTTAATAGTCATGTGTTTGAGCGGTAGAGCAGCATTGCGGCTTCTCAATTCCAGAACCTACCGCTCACGTCTCGCTTACGAACATCCTGCAATAGTGACCAAGTTCACGGATCAACAAGTTGTGTAATTGCCTGTCGCGTGGATATGCATCATTGCAATCTGACATGAACCCACCACACGACCATAGCAATTGCCCGATACCGCCGCATAGGCACGGCGAGCAAGATCCTGTAGTGCTGCGTAATCAATTGGATCCTCAACGCGCTCATAATTATGTGCATACTGGGCTTCGTCCCAATTGCGAACATATGAAATGAAGCGCTTGAATCGGGGGAGCTCCTTGTTAAAGGCTCGCTCTGAAAGATATCTGATTTAGGACTTTTCGACATCATCCTTTCCAGGCATCATGCTTTCCAAGCTCACTACATACCAGCTGGAGGGTATACGATCACTGTCTGATTTTCGTCACGGCAGTTTCCTGAGACTAGCACCTGATACGTCCCACATTAGCAGAGTTGACGTCGGGGGATGCGCTCAAATGGTAGCGTATTACCGAGTACTCCTGTCCATCAATATATTCTTCCACGGTTAAATTTTCAAACTCCTTTAGCAGCTCTGTGCATTTCTTCTGAACTTGCTCAAAGTCATGACAAACGGAGTTATCGTCCAGTCCGACAGAACCGTAGCTATCGGAAACTTTAACAAAAAGGGGATACACCATTCCCCAGTCCTCAATCAATTTCGCCAGGTCGGAGCTTTTGGTTACAGCAATACCGGGCGGCGTAGACACAAGGCTCTCTCGAAATAGCTCCTTCATTCCGTTCTTAGTCAACGTATTGTTGATGAAGATGGAATCGCAGCCGACTACATTTGGGTAGTTCTTTTTTTCGAGATATGCAGCTTTTAAATGTCGCAGTCGATAAATCTCACGTTTGGCACTACATAGAAAGAAAGTACAAGGACGCACCTACGCTAGGGCCCGGAACTCCGTCAATATCACTGCCATCGCAAACATTCATAATAAGATCATCCAAAGGAATTTCATCAATTTGTGCTTCAATGTTGCGCAGTCTTAGAAGGTGTACGATGGGATCAAATTCCAGCTCGGTAGCCAGGGTCTTTAGCTCTTGAATGTAGTCTTCTTTTTCAGAGTTGTGGGTAAGCTTTTCCGCTGCGCTACGTACAGCAACATCGTCCTCGACCACGTCCGGAACCAAGATATGCTGTGAAATGAGCAAACGTTAAGTTCTGCTGCGGTCCCTTCAGGTTGAAGGGGTATTGTGTGAACGGTTCATGCTCGGGAGACCACATACCAGCTTCTTGCCTTTGACATTCAGCCTGCGAACCGGGCCATCTGCCTGCGAGTAGCGTTTGGTGGCCGCTTGCAAGTCTGGTTTTGCTTTCAGCATATTTCCTGTTTGTTTGTCTGAGTGTGATGCGAGAGAAAAGCTTTCAAGCGGTTTTGACCATGCCTAACGGAAAGTTGAAGGGAGGCTGCGAGACGCGAGGGTGACGCGTTCGCTCTTACGTTAGCTGGACATGATCAGCGAACCTTCGCGACAGGGTGGGGGAAGCAACCACCGCCAGCCAACGCCCATGTCAGTTGCCGTACAAGTGGCTCTTTGGAAAAAAAAGAAGAAAAAGAAAAAAAACAAACAACATGTTGTCTGCAGTTACCAACAATTCATAGTCCGATATTGGAAAAAAGAAGACGACCCTGGCGGAACGACGCGAGCAGGACTTGAACCTGCGCGGGCAGAGCCCAATAGATTTCTAGTCTATCGCCTTAACCACTCGGCCATCGCGTCTTGATGCTTTGATCACGAACCAACATCATAACTACATAGGCTTCATGTGGTATGAGTCAACGCTTGTAATCTCGCCAAATAAAGGTAAATTACTAGAGTCCGAATGGTGACGACTCGACCGAGAACGATCGACCAGCAGATCTTCCCAGCATTTTTCATTCGCGTCGCGTCTTTCCGTCGTTTGGCAGCTGCATATAGTTGAACACTATGCAAAATGTGACGGATAAGACAAGCTCCGACTCAGCAGAAGCCTTACTTCTTGCTTTGAGCAGTCCTGGTCAATGCACGGACGCGCTGTCAATGCGAATTCGTGCGTTCCTTGCTCCAGCACTGCAGCACGGTGATGCGCCGGGTCTATCAAGCACAGCTGGTGGAGGTTCTGTAACAAGGATACCGAAGCGTTGGGGCACTGGAAGCAAGGTCACAGTTGGAACTACGACCACCCGGGCATCATCCACATGCCAGGTGCAAACTCTTGAAACGATAGCGGCTCGACTAGGACCGTTTGCCATGAAAGTTCTTAACCAAGCTGTCCGAACGCTGACTGCGTGTGCAAACGAGAAGAATGCCAACAAGGTACCATCTACGCGGTCCGTTTCGGCCAAACCTGCAGAGGCATCACCTGCAACGTGTGCACCGGCTCGCAAGACCAAGACTGCCACCAAGACACGTCCCCGGTTTGACTCTGTGGAGGCCATGAAGACTGGAAGAACGACAATGGCTGACACGAACGGTGCGAATTTGACAGTGGAGCAATGCCTCGCTGACTGCTCAGAGTCCTCCTTGGAGGCGTTGAGTATTCTCCAAAGATACCTCACACTTAACTCTTTGGATCTTGAGAAGGTGGCCTGCAATATAGCCTCACGACTAGTGGATCTTGGAGAGGTTCGTATTTGAATGACGCTCGGCGCCTGCGAGTGGCGTTCCTCATTTTCTTCTCAATAGCTTGATCGCGGATTGAAACTGCTCATGTACATACATCGCCGACTTTGGATAGAAAACTGCATATCTCCATCAATAAGTCCGTCACTAAATGGGCGGAGACGGCCAGCTGCCTCTACCCGAGGGAGAAAGTTGGGCACCAATATCGAGTCCCGCTTTCTGAGAAGTGCAAAGGGGCAAAGCTCCAGTAGCAATAAAACCAACTGCAATGGAGAAGGAAAACAACCGAAAAAGGTGTCCATATCAGAGTCGCTTTTACAGCTGCCGTCTACATGCTCTCCGGACTCGTGTTCCGCTCGACTGTCGCTGGGTCTAATGTGCATGACTGTTGCACTGAAATGCTGGCTACTGGATCAAGAAAACAGAGATGCAATCGTACGTACAAAGCTTATATTCAGCAGGCAATGTGCTAGCAATTTCGTATCTGTAACTTGGCGTGGCATGGTTAAGGTAACGGAACAGGTGCTAATGAAGCCCTTCGGAGTATATTCATTATGTAAATTGCTCAAGACGATGGATGAAATTAATGGCGCCAAGAGCTCTGAGAATGTGTTTCGCCTATTATACAGAACTTCGCTCAACGAGAATGGTAAGCGACACAACGCCGTGCGTTCTATGTAGCCCACTCTTTAATCACATATGGATATGCAGAGTGGGATCCTCAAGCGGCATTGAATCTGCGAAAATTGGCGCTTGCTTTTTATGTTGAATCTTCATGCGTCACGTACGCCAACCTTGCGGAGCAAGTTTTCAAATTTGGGATGGCGTTTGAGCACGCGGGAAAGTCGTTGGGTAATTGGGGCAGAATTTTCCAGTGCAAGTTCATGCCGTTCACTAAATCTGCATATGACTGCAGATGCAAACCAGAGGGCCGCTGCTCTATTAGACTTTTACATCGCATCGCTGGATCTCGTCGAGAAACTACTGGAAACGGGGCAGCGACCGCAAGTGACTTCTTGCAAGTGGTGCGATCATTGTGTTTATATTGCGAAAAAGGTATGGCCAGAGGTAGCTGCACCTTCCTTCCTTCCTTCTCAGAACGCTCAATTCTATATAGATGAATCGAGCGGATATTGTGGCACGAACGCTGAAGCACGCGCGGATGGTCATGAAAGCAGCGGATGATCGTATTTCAACTGATATTGCATCGTGCGCGTTTTTGACCTTTAACAAATTGGAAGCGCTGGCGTTGAAGTTCACTGGTGCTGGTGAGGATGCTGGTGATATATTTATGTTTCCTTTCAAATAGCCTGTTCTCAAGTACGTTTCCCTTAGTAGTCGGACAGAGCGACCCCGAGGAAGCATATGCAGCGGCGGATGAGTTGGAATCTAGTCTGAGAGAGCTTACCAAAACCCTGCAAGTTAGAGAATGTGCAGAAGGGACCGCATCGACGGTTCAATATTTTATTCGGTCACTAGATACCGTGGTTAAAATGTCTGGGGAGATTGCTAGCAAACCGGATTTTGATGAGAACAGTCTGATCCAGAAATTGGAGATACGGTGTTGGAGGCCAGTATTTATGGGTCTTGTTCAACTGAACGAAACCTTGCAGACAAAGGTGGGGGTGCCTTCCAGTTTTGTACAGATGAGGTCCGGTGTGGGTGTTTTAACGATATTTCAATCAGAATGCGAAAAGTGGAACAGTCTCAGACGAAGATCTCCGGAAACTGGTACCTGGCATTGTCGCCTGTTACAATACGTTAGGGCGGATCGATAGTGGACGGGATTTGCAAGGGAAGGGCACTTTCCTGGATCATTTGAAAGCAGCGGCTGCGGTTTCAGCAAAACACGCATTCGAAGAAGGTCTCAGATCAACCGCAAATACTTGCTACTTCCTTGGCGGCATGTTCTATAAAGAGAAGCACTGGAAGATGGCTGGGTCACTTTTTAGCCTCTCATGTGATGTTCTTCGTAGCTACCTGGAAGGGGTTACGAAATCGCATAAAACGACAAGTGCCGAAGTTCAACTGCAGCTTTCCAAGCGATATGAGCTCTGCTCCATTTGTTACAGTATGCTACACGATCCTGAGGTATGATATGCTATATGCTCATTAAAAACGCTCTGCTGCGCTTGGCCGATTGTGACGCTGGTTGTAGACTTCGCTGCTGTTCATCAAAAAAGCTATATTACAGCTTCTGTCGCTCTCGGTCGTGGAATCCGCCGAAGACTCTGCACCTTCTGAACCGGCCTTACTCAGACTGGTTGATCGCTACGTGAAAACCACAACACCAAGTCGTATACCCTATATCCCTCTCATGAAATTCCTCGGCAGTTCCGATTTTCCTCGTCAACTGGAAAAATTAATCCCCTTAGCGGAATACGAATTGAAGCTACTACAGGGCATCGAAGGCAATCCTGAAATATATTCAGGTCAAGCACGAGTTATTGATGGACTTCTGGATTGGTATCAAGAACAATCCTTCCCAATACGTCGTTCCAGGTCAGCATCGATGATTTCATTACGATTACATGACTATTTTACTTAGTCATAACTCGCCTGTCCACCAGAATGCTCCTTGAGAAAGCCGAAATTCTGCGAACATGTGATATTGAATCAATAGGCAGTGTATCCGATGCTGAAGCTTTGTGCAAAGCTGCCATAGAGCTCTTAAAAGCATCGGTGTGTACAATGCTATCGGATTTTTGTGTGACTTTGACCATTGTAGACTCATCGGCAATGGTCCTTCCTCGGAAGAGATGTAATGACAGCTACGGCATTGATCGGGAGCGAATAAATGAATGTGACAACGACCTAGCGCTGGCGTATTCTTATTTAGGGATGTGTATGAACGATCAGGACCGGTATCAAGTCAAACCTTTCACAATTGCTTTGCAAATATGGAAGAGATTGTTGGTTCGCGTTCCGCAATACACATATAGTACGTACAGGTGAACTTCATCAGTGATGAGGAAATTGTACTGCTCACTGTGGTGCTCCACTCGAATAGACGCCAAACCAGGACCGAAAAAGCCAAAAACGAGCGCCTTTTTTGCGGATCTACGCGCAACGTACCATCACATTCGTATGGTCCTTTCGTTTGATACTTTGCCTCCGAATCCAGCTCACCGCGCAGACATTATTTTATATAGGAAGGTTAACCGACTACTTTGAGATGTTGAACCAGCCTCTCAATCGCATCTTGTGCGTACGCCTGCTTCTTCGGCTGACCACGTTACTGGGAGATACCGATGATTTACGAAAAGGTACATTGCACCGGGCTGGCAAGGGAAGAAACAGAATTAATCTTGACTTCTTACACGTATGCTCTGCGGTCAGAGGCCGCTACGTTATACGGTGAAATCGGGTTTGCCTATATTCTTCTCGGGTATACCGGCCAAGCGGGAGTTGCCTTGGCTCATGGGCGACTGTTGGTGGACTCTGGCCAATGTACTACTGAAGGATCCACATTTTGGCAACTCTGCTACTCATTCTATCTATGTTGCATTGGCAATCAAACCAAAAGGTTGGCTATATTGTGCCCTACGCATCTTTCAACCCTCTTAAACTTATATTAGCTGCTCCCTAATATAACAGTGAGACAACTTTCAAAAAGGTGAAACCTGCTCAACTGTCATCTCAGAAGGATGGACGACGCCATGTCGTTTTTGGCACCTTTTCGCGGAGTGTCCACACATCATTGCCGGCGTTTGCATTCTTTGTTCACGCATACATATGGTTTGGATCGGTACGTGTTGAGTGACAGCATAGCAACTAGAAAGAAATGGCGCAGCTGAAATGTTTCATTGTAGGGAAGTCTAGCTGGGGCAATCGCAGATGCAGAGAGATGCCTTCGGCTGTTGAGCAAAGAAGTGAAATCGTTAAAGACTCGATCGGAAGGCTTGTCCGAAATCACCAATGCAATGAGTACTCTCAGTCTGACGGGGTCTCGAAACGGTTCCAAAGCTGAGGCGCTCTACGGGAAAATCCTGCGCTCTGCGCAATGGCATTTTGTACATGTGAGTATTCGTGGCGGCCAATCCAATGCATGGACCCAACTAAGGTGGCCTCCGTCTTTCCTTACAGCGCTTCTTAAGCTGTTACATGTGGTTGGGACAACTATATGTCCGGCAAGGTTCGGTAATGGAAGCCGAACATTTCTATCGCGAGGGCTTGGAACTTGCAACCCTGGTCCACTCCCAAATCTTCATGAGCGCATTCTTACTTGGCCTCGCCGAAGTAGAATATCGTCGCTATCGCTTAACTGAGTCTGCACAGCAGATTGATACAGCGGTGGAATGCCAGGAAAACGTATAGTGGCCTTCGCATCCTCCTGGCTCAGATATTACCAAACGAATAACGCTCTATATCTGCAGGTATCACCGGATGTGACAGTACGAGACGTTGTTCAGTCGAAGATACATAAAGGGGATCAGCAGCTTCGTGGAGAGGAGTATGAAGAAGCCCTAAACTGCTATTTAGAAGCAGAGATAATATTGGACGAGGCGATGACCGATGCGGTCATTACAAATCTCGAGGAAAAGGACTTGCGGTAATTGGCACACCAGAAATAGAGCAGAATGTTCATCTGAATTAACATTCATGACTAAAACCTAGTGGTACGGAGACACCGCGGGAAAGGAAAATCATACATTTTTCACCTGCGAAGCGGAAGGCTCTCAGTTCGTCGCGAATTGCTCAAGAAAGTATGACCGCAGACAACTGTCATGTTTCGCGTAGGATCCTCACAGTTGATTTTTCAGAGTCTGATATTCAGTATGAATGCGCTGTACTATCGGACAAGAAAGTAGAAATCATATCCCGTATTGGTAAGACCTGGATTCGTCACAGTGACATTTCTGACTTTAACAACGGAGCTCACGCTAGGTTGGGCTCTCTGTAAACAAGGAAGGCTGGAGGCGTCCGAGAAGAAACTGATATGTGGTGATGACTTCCTCCATAGAGGTCTGGGGCAGGTGATGATTACATTTCGATGCTTCCGTGTCCTGTGCAAATCTCATCATTGTTTTATGTAGGGGGAATATACCGGTACTCTAGCCAAAGTGAAGCTTCAAAAGTTATTGCAAGCTTTACGCACCAATCCGTTGTTTACCATGTTTTCTGATTCTGGTCGGTTATACGCAGACTATCATTGTGTGATACGACTGGAAAGAACACATTGCTAATTCGATTTATTGTTCAGCTTTCTCGCTGCCCTGGTGCGTTCCAAAGCGAGTTACCACTAGTCCCTCCAGGCAAACCAAAGCGTTCAAGGCTGCGGTGGCAGTCCAGCGAACGATCGTACAAGTACAGGAGTTATTTAAAGAAGCCTTTACCTCTGTTTATCCGTACGGGTCTCCTCAATTGTGCCACGAGATATCTCATGGGCTGGCGCTCTTGAATGTGATGCGGGCTTACCTGACTGGTGGTACCGATGATTCGGACGCATCAGACTTAGCACTCTCTTCAGCACTGTATTTAGGTGAGACTAACGTTTGACACTACGTAGACGCAGCATTGGATTAATTATTTTTGGTAAAGAGCTGTCAAAAGGATTGACTTCAAGACGTGAAATGCTTGCATCCGTACGTGATAAACTATTACGACGAGCGGGCCAGTCATCTTGGCCTGTCCCCATGAGCGAGATTCGTGCTTCCATCACAGATGGTGAGGTGGGATTAGCTGCAACAGAAAATCTCGCTGGAGATTGCACTCATGGTTCGACGATGAGTATATCTGAGTTTCGTGACGACATTATAAACGCTCTTCCCGAGAATTGGATAGTCTGCTCGTTGTCCGTGGATTTGGAAAGAGAGGACATGTACCTAACCCGATTAGAAAAGGGCTCATCTCCGGTTGTGGTTCGCTTGCCATTAAAACGGCAAGCAATGAGGGAAGGAGAAGATAATGGTTTGCTATATGGGGAGGTCATCGGTGAGCTTCAGGACATTCTAACAGCAAGCAATGCAACAACCGAGAACGCGGATGCATATGTCACACGGGAGAACAAAGCCGAATGGTGGAAGAAGCGCAAGGAGTTGGACCAGCGCATGAAGGCTTTGCTCGAGGAAATAGAGCTTGTTTGGTTGGGGGCGTTCAGAGTATGTTTTGTGATCTGGCAGGACAGTTGGCGTTTTGCGCTAACAAGCTCAAAATAGGGACTACTGATTACAGACGAGTACGAGTCACCTTCATGCAATGATGCTCTGCTGGAATTCAAAGAAAAGGTTGAGAAGATCGTTTTCAAAGCCGTGTCAACTAAAGCTGGAAGGGGGAAGCGAGCCAGCATATTACCCATTGATTCTGACCTTTGCCGGATGCTGCTACGGCTTGGACCAGATCCATCGCCTGACGACATTGAAGATGCTCTATTCCATTTGATGGACGCCTATCAGTACAGTGGAACAAACGTCGATTATGACGAACTGAACATTGACTTGGTAGGTACCGGACCAAGAATCCTGCTCATATCAAGAACTTCCAAACATGTCATGGTAATATGTTTTGGTTAGATGGAAGCTGATATGAGGGATGCTCTCGTCGAGTTCCACGAAACATATCAAAATGTCATTGGCAGCACTTCGGCTCGAAACAAGCCGTCACGCCATTTGATTCTGATACCCGACAAGCATCTACATATGATTCCATGGGAGAGCTTACCTGTTCTTCGAAATCGACCTGTATGCCGGCTACCATCTATTTTCTTTTTGCAAAACATCCTTTTGCATTCCAAGAAGCAAAACCTTGTCGTAGACCCGCAAAAGACATACTACCTGCTGAATCCCAGTCAAGATCTGATCCGCACGCAGGAACAGTTTCGGGAAATGGTGACAAGGTATGGAATCGGATTATGGCCGTTTCTCCATTGGGAGGCGCCGCTGATTGCTGTTGATTGGTTATAGTCAGGAGGGGTGGTCAGGATTAATCTCCCGCACCCCAGGCGAGGATGATTGGGCGAGTGCGTTATCAAGCAAAGATCTATTCATGTACGTGCTGCTCGTCACATTATCATTGAGACCAAATTTAACGGATCTCTACAGCTATTTTGGCCACGGCGGAGGGGAGCAATACATACGAGGCCATCGTGTACGAGAACTGGAGAGGTGTGCAGTAACTCTATTATTGGGCTGTAGCAGTGGATGTTTACGTCCCGCTGGTGAATTCGATCCACATGGAACACCATTGAACTACATATTAGGGGGAAGGCAAGTGCATTAGCGTACGCTTTGATGTACATGTGACGCTGATCTGACGTCTGCTTGCAGCCAAGCCATTGTAGCAAACCTTTGGGACGTAACAGATCGCGATCTAGACCGGTTTAGCGGTGCCATGTTCGAGAAATGGGGCTTGGTCACATCACGAGAAACAGGTCATTTTGACCACTCATCAATTGCAGAAGCTGTGACTGCCTCTAGAGATGTCTGTACCCTCAAATACTTGACGGGAGCAGCGCCAGTGGTCTATGGAGTGCCGGTATACTTGAAGAGAGATGGTCATCAATGATGACCCTCCGTAATAGATCCTCCTCTAACAAGGCCTGTGTAGTTATAAATTCAGAAAACCCTCCGTAATAGATCCTCCTCCAACAAGACCTGTTTAGTCATAAATCAGAAAACCGGAAATACAGCACACTCCTTCAGAAACTCCTCGACAACATCCTCCTCCTCATCGGTAGTGTTGGCGGCATAAAGTGGCTCCAACGCAATAACCGGCAAGGCACTAACATCCGACAGTGAGGAAGTATCTTCACAAACAAATCCTAGCCCACCGTTCCAATAGCCTTCCCTGACTTCAGCTTGGCCATGCATTGCCACCAACAGCTCATCTGCCGACGCCTCCGGATTTGCACGAACCACATCTGCCCACGATCTTGCAGTTGACTGTCCACGTAGAGTAGCTGATCCACCGTCGACGGTGTCTTCTACTAACGATTGGCTTCTTCCCGTTGTCTGATGTCCATAGTCATCATCTGTGTCATCTTGGTGTGCTAGAGTAAACATTGATTTTTTGGCTGAATATTGTTTCGCATGGCTTAAAAATCGTTCTAACTCAGCAGGTTCTAATCTGATTATCCCTTGACGATATGCCGCAACATCGGCATCTGGGAGCTGTGATGGCACTTGTCGCGTTGCATCGCGTCTTCCAGAACATGGAAGTGAGTAAAAATGGCATGAATGCGTATAGGGTGTGTAAAGTTGAGATAAACCCGTGGTTGCATATGTGGGCGAGTATTTAGCGGTGGCACTGGTTGTCCAGTGAGGATAGAAATGGCCCCGCCCACAGGAAACAACCGATGCGGAACCGTTGGATGCCTGGTACCAAGGTACAATGTGGCTTGCTGGGTTCGGGGATCGAAATCCGTAATCATGCACGAGCGAATTTTTGGAGGAACGATGGGCGGAGAAACTGGATCATTTGGAGACGAGGGAGGTATGGTGGCGGAATCTGGACTTGGAATGTTGACGCCTTGTGGAAACAATACCCGACATGCCATCACCCAGGCGGTCGACGACGACGACATTTTTGAGAACTTGCGGGGGATCGTTGCCGACTTGTCGTCTTTTTATGTGAAATTGTCTTTGAAAAGGAAAAATGTGGGGTTGTTACGTAATACGTTTTGGGATCTTCCGCCCTTGATTTATAATTCGTGTTACACTAATCTTTGTCACACAAAATCGGGCTCTCTTGGAGAAGCTGAAATGGTACCCATGGAGCAGTCTTTAGCGCGGGCCTGAAATAGCTGGTCCATTGTTTGGCATTGCGTTAGACGCTCGTTTGCTTTCTTGCTGACGACGGAAGCCAGTGACTGTAATCCAAACGCCGCAGATCATTCCAAGATGGGTAGCGAGAGACATTTCTCCTTTCTGCTGTTCCCTTTCGTTCGAATGACAATGACAAACCTACACGTTGAATGAACAGAAAAAGCGACATCACAAAATCACGTATATTGCAACTGTACAAATCAAAAAATCCCAATAATGAAATGGCCGAAACAGATCATCAACGGCCGTACTGTAAGTATGAGCGCGTAAGCCCGGGTACGAGTACGTTTGACGTCCGCATCACTAACCTTCTGAAACTCCCACTCCCTGTTATCCAATGGACAAACTTGACGAGCTTTTAGCCATCTCGAGATGCAGTGGAAATGGAAGGCATGCTAATACAGAAAAGGGCTCAATCAAAATCTGGACTAGCTCTCGCACAGAATCAGGATCGAACGTACATTACAAATGCCCCACGCGACGGTACACTCTTCACTTGTCGCAGAAGCTTGATTTGCTTGACATTCTATGCCTGTTGATGGAGATAATCAAGTTAGTAGCCGTGTGGCATTCGCGAAAAGACGCAATCCTTCACATACAGAGGTCCATAATATGATTTCGGCAAATAGCGCAGTTATCAACGACAATATCTATATTTAACGAGTAAGCGATATATGTATGATAAGCGTCATGCCAGCTATCGCTTACCCCAAGCCCAGAGTGCAACAGCATTCCACTACGCGGGCGAGAAAGAATATTAGGCAAGTCAGTTTATCGCGTTCGTTGACAAAACGACGTGCCCCCCCTCGTCCAGCAATGGCTGTCGAATCCACAATCTCTCTTGAAAGTCCCCCCTTCCCTCTTAGCTTAGCAGGTACTGACCTTTTTAACTTCAAATCTCTTCTTCCCGCCAGAGGCATCCTTTCCCTTTCCCTTGGCCACTTTGGAAACAGCAGTTTCTTCACTCACATCCATCACCTCATCCACGTCTGCCGGAGTAGCCATTTTGAAAGAGAAGGGATTTACAAAGAACTCTCTTGTTCAGCGGTGGGCAATCTCTGGCGACCGTGCGATGGCAATGATATTGGAATGGAGTCACCCAATGCAGTGCCTACCTGGTAACGATCCGAATAGCCACGCACCAGCCACCCTATGGTGGCGTCGTGGCGGAGCAACCGAAAATGAGTCAAACCAGCGCTGCCTGTGTGTGTCGCTGTTGTGGTGGATCCCAAACTTCAACTCCAAAAGTGCGACATTTTAACAGGTACGATACACTCGCATAACTTGAAACAATGCGCTAGCGCGGAGAGGGTGCACTGTGGGCAAATGGGATCTTGCATGAGTGGCAGATAGCCTTCGGCGGCGACTTGACACAACGATGATCTAACCACCCATCTAGGTTATTTTATCATAGCGACAAAGTAATACCATGGCTGCCACCGACAATTACGAAATGGCTGTTGATCTGGATCCCGGAGCGGATGAAATGGTGGTTGATGATGGTAAGGCCATTTTTATCCAGGTGACGTGTGTGGCCAACTGCTCAGATTGTTTGTGGATCTTCCTAGTCCAAATAGACGATACAGATCGCCTCAAATCTAATGCTACGAAACGAAAGGGTCGTGGATTCTCGGAAAGGCGTGCTGGTAGGATGACTGGGTTTCGAGCGCAATAAACAAGTGGCTCTAATGTGGGGTCTGGTAGGTGGAGTCGACCAAGACGAATTTACCTCTGGGCGGTTCGAGTCATTGGAAGATACTGCCACGGGACAAGCACAGAGATGTAAGTATATAGTCAGCATCGAAATTGTGGGCTACACAGCTCACTGCTTTCCAGCTGTTGAAGGATGGATTGTGTTGATAACGGGTGTACACGAGGAGGCCAACGAAGAAGATGTCTCAGAAAAATGCGCTGAATATGGTGAAATCAAGAACCTGCATCTCAATCTTGATCGTCGAACGGGATACGTCAAGGTATGCCATGGAACTGTCTGGACTTCCTTGAAATCCATATTCAAATAGACCATTTAGGGTTACGCATTGGTCGAGTACGAGACACACAAGGAGGCCAAGGCTGCCATTGATGGGCTTAACGGCAGTACACTATTGGATCAAACTATCAAGGCAGATTTTGCATTTGTTCGTGGGGCGAGTGCTAGCACAAGCATTCAAGAGCGGGACACTAGGTAAGACTTCCGCTGTCATGTACGATCCACATTACTGCATGTGTGCTCATTAGATTGCTCTCCTAGGCGGCATCGTCGTGGTGGTGATCGTAGAGATGACCGTCGCCGATAAATTGCAATTGTAGTTGCAGGCATACGAGGCTGGCGCAACTTACCCATTTGTAGCATAGTTTGTGTGGCCCGCTTTTGATCGCTACGTTTATGGAGTGTTTCGTGTGGTAATGAATGATAATACTGCTAAAAGTGACGGACACGAGCAGGGCGGCTTCTTCTAGGTCATTCTTTTTCAGCTGGCGGACTGATGCCGCTGCGGTGCCTTGAAGGAATCATATTTCACCCCTCCCCAACAGATTGTGCTACCATACATGCCATTTGCGTGAAACCGCTCCAGTTCGACCCTATCGTAGGTCGACGGATTCGTGATTGCTACACCACCTCACCTCATAAGGCGACTGTCCAAACTGTGAGTGTTCTCGCTATGGAAGATGGGAACGGGTGAGATACTATCCCCATCAGGTCGATTGCAAGTCGTACTCACGCGAGCATGTCTTCAAATTTCTCAACTTCTGCCATAGTTTGAGCAGCTTCAGAATTCGAATCCACATAACCCTTGTTACGCAATTCTTCTTTAAAAAGCTCCGAAACATGATGCTTGGCCGCTCCCAGAAAAGCAGCCGGGTCGCCGCGTCTGAGAGAATATGGATTAGAATAAGCTGCTACAAAGGCTAAGGCAGACCGTACTCTCTGTTCATTTCGATTGCTTGAGAAAAGGCCAAGGCGGCATCAGAATCTTTCGGAATCGTGCCCCCGTGCTTGCGAGCCTCTTGGCTGTAAATTTTCCTCGCGAGATGCTTGGCCGCCATTGGAATGTCCGAGGTGGACAAGACTTCTTTCTTATGGGAAATAGCTGGTTGTGGACAATTATCAAGGCTCGATAGTGGCACTAGGAGCAGATACTTATTTCTAACAAGACAAGATACGTACGTTCTTCGTTGTGTAAAAGGCTCTCCATTCGGTCTGGCCGAGTGAATGGTGGTTCTTTCGCTAGAACTTTTTCGTAAGTCGGCACCACATTTCTGATGGTCTTCTTGGGATTATTGCCTGAAGCACTCATGAAGCAAAATGAAGCAAAATGAAGCAAAAGTTCTACTAGCTTGGACCAGGAAAATAGATTTATGGGGACCAACAGCTATACGAGCAGGAAGCAGTAGTGAAACTGAGGCATTTTCATTACGGCGAACGGACGATGACGAGACAAAAACTTGGTCGCGCAGCTAAGCCACGAAGGCCAGACAGTTTGCGGGTCGAGGCTCCAAGGAAATTAGATAGTGCCTTACGCTTGCATGAGCTATTACTAGCCTGGGCCAACAGAAACGGTGCCTAACGGTATCAAATGGTTTTGCTCTGTTCTCTGCATGTGTGATATGTAGACTGTCACTCAAGACAATCTATGTGATGGCGATAGATATGCTCTTTAGCAACATTCAACGTGCGCCTTCTCTCGGCTGTTCAGCAGTTCTGCCCATCACTATTATCAGCTACATTTCGTATTTCACTTTTGGACTTGGACGAAAATCGCTGTAACTCAAGTTTAGACCCAGAGGAAACCCAGAAAAAACGTTGTAAGGCAAATGGAACCATTGATTGGAACCGGTGCGATTCGCTAATAATTGACAGTCCGCTCTTGTACGATGCCGTTACGATTCTTGCACCTATAAACTGGACTGAGATTAACCCACCTACGTGCATGTTCTCCGCATTGTAGTCCCAGCCGCCAAGTACCAGGAAGCATGTCTGGGGCTTTTCGGCGGCGGGGAAACAGGTTTGATGGTAGCGATAGTCCTCTCCCTCAGTCCAGGACGCCGACGACAAGGAAAGGGAGGAGTTACAAATGGTCCTTTATTCTTTTCGTCTTGGGGCTTGGTACTCTGATATTGGCTTGGAAAGCACTGTCCAAACTCGATGCCGTAGCTAAAACACCTGAGAGCGCCCCAGTGAAGCCAGAAACGGCCAGGGTTGAAGTTTCCGTTGCCGAAGTGCAAACTCCATTTTCGCCGACCGTCACAAACCTGCCTTTAACGGCGTTGCAGAAAGTGAAGAAGGTCAGCCAAGCAACAAATAACGCTGTGGAGACCGCAACAATGGCAACGAAACTGCCGACGAACAATAAGGTTGAAGGGAATATTCCCATCAGTACTCCGGTGGTAGATACGACACCTTCCGTTGAACATGCACAGAAGCAGATTGCGCATGCAAATGCGGCGGAGCTCAACCAAAAGGCAGAAGCTGAGGACAAGCTCCTCCAGCAACAGGGCGATATGGTTAATCAGGCACGTTTGAGTAGCAACGTGAATCAGACCCTTTCGGAGGACGATCGCAAATGGCTGGAGTCACAAGTGGAATATGAGGTGGAAGGTGACGCAGCTGAGCAGGCCCGCTTGGAAGAAAAGAAGAAGAATGGTTAGCATCTATTTTTTGCAAAATGATAGACCATTAGATTTTGACCACTTATTTCATTACTTGCAGCAGAGAAGAAAAGTAAGATAGCGCATGTTAACAAGAAGGACAATACAGCTGCCTATATATTCCCTACCTTACCGTCGTCTTCAGTATGGTGTTATGGGGAAGATCGTGCATCCCGCATCTGCCGCTTTCGCAACCTCTGCTATCTTCCTACAGAAAAACAGTGGTTCATCGTGCAAACCAATCGTACCGTTCAGTCTAATGTTCCTTTGCACCGTTTCGCTGACGGTCTCCTAGAGCTCTCCACAGTAGAGGGTCACACCCTGTTCCGCTTCAATTTCGTTGAAGTCAGTCCGTACAACCCACGCTTCAGAAATATACCTGTCCGATATGAAGAGAAGCTCCACTTTATGTTTTCTCGCTTACATCCGAACAACATCATGCACAACCTGCACGATGACGTATTGGGAATGTACTTTGTTCTTAAGGAATTCGTTGGGAGAGGATCTCAGCGACTGGGCATGCCTTTCTCACTGGATACACACCATGTCTTGATTTACGACGGTTACGGAGCATCCCAGGCAACGCGGCCTTTCCAGTATCTA
This sequence comes from Spizellomyces sp. 'palustris', assembly GCA_006535965.1. NCBI lineage: Eukaryota > Fungi > Chytridiomycota > Chytridiomycetes > Spizellomycetales > Spizellomycetaceae > Spizellomyces > Spizellomyces sp. 'palustris'. The sequence continues at coordinate 47,266 of QEAR01000024.1, read as the reverse complement.
TCGAGTAAGCCGCTTCGCTTCAGAGCATATCTTGATCAGGATGAGGATATCGTTACCTGTTTCCGGGATATCGTAGTTGGAAATAGCAAGCAAACAACCTGGTATCAATACGGATTTGAAGAGCCTCAGGGACCAATACGAAACAAGACGCCGAATGGAATGCTTATTAGGGAGGTGTCAGAGTGGTTTACCAGGAGAATGGGATTGGCATTAGGAGAAGATGAACAATACGATAAAGATTCGGGCAAGTCAGTCACTAATGTACCTGCTGAGCCCGCGGCGGCAGATGCAAAGCTAGGTACCGCGGTGGTTCCGTCAATGGATTTCCCGGAAACAGATTTAATCGTTATCATGGGCCGCCGGAGCAATCGCCTCATCTTAAATGAACGACAACTGAAAGCTGCGCTAGCAACTGCGTTCAACCTTAAAGTGCAGGTTGTGACCAACGAAAAACACAGTTTTGAAGAGCAAGTAGCCTTCATGCGCCGTGCTCGGGTCGTGGTGGGTACGTCGCCTTGTGCCGAAAAAGAACTACCGCCGCCTCTCTGTTGTGTTTCTTACCCCACTTTCTCGACTAGGTATGCATGGCAGTATCTTAGTCATGGCTATGTTTTGCAGAAGAGGAACAGTTTTGCTGGAGATGTTTCCTTTCGGTGTCCCAAGTGAAAATTACACACCTTATCGGACCATGGCTAATCTGCCGGGTATGGCGTTGGTATATCGAGCATGGGAGGTACGTTATGGCAAGCTTTTTTTCCCTTTCAGGACGTTGCAGCAGACAGATACAGGTTACTTATTCGATTCCTTCAGGCGTCAGTCGAGTCTCAATGCGTTCCTCATCCTGAAAATCATCCCTTACTTGGAGGCATCGAGCATCTGCCTTCTGACAAACAGGAGCTAGTGCGTGAGACGAAACTTGTCCCAAAGCACATTTGCTGTGACAATCCTTTCTGGTTGTACAGGATTTACCAAGACACACGGGTGAACATCACAGAGATTTTATCACTCATTGAGTCTGGTCTCGAGGAATCCCGAGTGCTTCTTTCTACAGTGCGGGTCACAAATTGGGAAGAGACTGAGCTACTTCCACCGCCCGTAAAGGATATCGAATGTCTGGATGGTCCCACCCGCGACCCTGGCGAATTATGGGTCAAGTGGGCACTGCCTTGGACGGGAGCCACAGTGGATCAATGGAATGTTCTGATTACAGTCCCTGACAATGAACAAGGAGGGGGCGAATACTCGGTCCCAGGAGATGAACCAGTTTTGGCAGTCAATGGATTCAAAGCAGGTCAGCTTGTGAGGGTTTTCATCCGGCCAGTGGTAGGCTCTTTTACTGGTGAATGGAGCAAAGGCCGCTGTAGAGTTTAGATACAAGAGATATGTTATGACATTATAGAATGCAGTTATTTAAGCGAGGGGATAACAGAGTGTCAGATGCCAACACAAAAACAAGTCCCAATCAAATGCTTTTTCTGGATGCCCCATGCATGAGTTGGTTTTTTGCATGGTTGACCGACATCAAGTGACAAAGTACGCAAGCAAGTGATTGTGTTTCGACCGCATTCGCCGACTGTGCGGCGGGCTTGGAAGGGGGGTATTATGCCATGCTGACGCAAGCATTGATGGCTTAGTTTACACGTGATACACCCGTCGATATCGCCAGCCAATCAAAGTAGTCCGCAAATAGCCAATCAGCAACTTTTTAAATTTTCCCGTATGGCGCAGTCGGCGCAGCGCGTGTTTAAAACGCGCTTCTCGCGTTTCTCCCCCATTCTCACCAACCGATGCTTCCGATCCTTCAAGACGCGACGACGCTTCTCATACTTACGCTTAGGTGAGGGCGGGAGAACATTACAAGGCTTCCTTCACAGGGGGACATTCGCTGCGATCCGTAAACCGGCTAGATCCCATAGCAGTGATGTCATCATGAGTTTGATTGGCAAGTGCGCATATGGGTGCTTCTGCGGGAGTCTAGCAGCGAGCGGAATCTTACGGTTTGTCCTGACCTGCCAAGAGTCGCCCACCGCGATTTGGGGCTAGGTCAATAGGTGGTGCCGGGTATCTGACGGGGTTCCTCCCTTGGGGGGAACTTGCTGGGGCCTTGTAACACCGGAGTCTAGTCACTTGTCGTGAATGTATGGGTTGATGGGTTTCGCTGTAGTGTGCTGTGTTTGGGTTGTCCCAATAGTTGTCTTTCGGTATCTATCGGGGTCTTCACTCTGTGGGGACTTGCTGGGGCGCGACTGCCACGGGAGACAACACAAATGTGGTCGCAGGCGGTTCCATTTGGAATACGTTTTCGTGTTTCAAATACTTGCGTGTTTGACTGACCCTCACTCTTTTTTAGGTTTTTTTTCATAGATTCGACCACGACGCAACGGCACGGAGAGAAGAGAAGGCGTTGGTGTCGGGGGTACACGGTCTTTAGTTTAGAGAATATATGTTTGCTGTGAAGAATAAATCTCTTACTGTTGTGAACAAACAATCTTACTCGCAATGTTGTGTGTCTCCCGCTCTGAGATCTCTCTCTGGAGCATAAGCGATCTGTCATCTTCACGTCAGCTAACGTTGTTTATGCAGGCCTTGGAGACTTTATGTCCACATCACTACCAGCATCCAATCAGATGGTTGCGTGCGGCACACTTTCATTTGCCACGGAGAATTTTTTGGGCTCCGCTTCCGGTGTCTCTGTCGGGTTGGGAGACAAAGCAAGTTTAGCTTTTAGAGCCCTCCGGAATTGCTCCATGCGTTGAGACGCGGATGCGGCCATACTCGGCCATCCGCAACGAGCTGTCATCTTCTTCACATCAGCTATTTAACGAGCGAAAGGTTGCCCACTCCCCATTCTTTCATATTAGCAGGCATCTTCAATACTCTAAAACCTCACAAACAGTTGACTATGACATCCTCCAAGCCTTTTGACATCGTTGCCGCCGCGCGCAAGGATCAGCTCAAGCTCCGTGACCGTTATCTAGGCATCTCCAAGGGCATCCATTCTGATGAAGTAATCCACGAAGCTGCCAAGCGTCTCGCCCCCAATTTCAAAATGGTTTATTTTTGGGGTGATGCGGTGGACACTGCTGGCTGGATGGAAAAGACAGTGGATGCGCGAAAATTGTCCGCAGGACGGTACCAACAGTTGCACCGAGTTGCAGTATGAGGTCATCTGGCAGACTGAGGACCATTGTCAAATCTTTCTCAAGGAACGCTGGGGTGGTGAAGCTTGGAATGGTGTTCTTGTGACTAACACGACGCTGGTGTACGCGCGGGACGCTTCGAAGCCAGACGGTGTCGCTTTGCTCTACTTCCAAGAGACAAAGGTAGACGCAGAGACCACCATGAAAATGTCATGTTAGCTACTTGGGTAGCGAGCTGGCTTGAATCATATTCCATATACCGATTGCTGCTGTTCTTGTAAATATATGCTCCATATCTAGTTGCCATGTCCCCATGGGTTGCGTGACTCGTTCGAATCATTTCGCTCAATTATCTTGCCTGGTATCTTGTTCTAGTAGAGTAAGTACTTCCTTTGAGGGGAACGGAAACTGACACCAGCTCACAGGATATGGAGACGCGCAAAGCAGAATGCCATTCGGTAGCACAATATTCACAAGTTTGGGAGTGATGGGGCGATGTGTTGCAATAGCAAGATTCCTTAAGGTACGACGTGTCGATTCATTAAAGGTACACAATATTCTATATATTAAACAAATCGCCCCACGAATAGGGCGTATTAATTTGTGGACACGTTCAATCCGTCATGACTTCACTGCAGGGACACCTTCGCTCGCCAGCTGCGCTTCTCCAATGTTCCCGGTCGGATTACCCGCTGCCCCTTGTTGGCTTGACATAAGATTGCGCATGCTCTGGGACGCCTTTGCGACTCTATTGATGGTGTTGACCGCCAATACCGCTATACACATACTAGTCAATAAACACATTGAAAGATGCTCTATGACCCTCACGTACCTTTCTTGAACGTTTTTCGGGCGTTGAAATTCTTTTTAACGATAGGCATGAGATCAACTCTGGACTCGGTTTCTAACCATGGGTGTGTGAGGGCGTCCTTGGCCGTGGCGCGACGCGTGGGATCCGATACCAGCAGCCTCCGGATAAAGTCTTTGGCTGAAAAATCCCACAACCTGAGTTCGAAGGTGCGAATGGTGGACATGGCAACAGAACCTACCCGCATCAGAAATATCTGCCCAATACTCCTCGTCAAATTGGTAATCGCACTCTAATATCGCGCGAAATAAACTTGTGTTTGAATTATCCTCGGCCCAAAATGGAGTGTAGCCGCATAATAAAACGTATGTGACTAGAATACGAATGTATTTAGAAGCAAATTTCGTGCAACAACATCAACAGAGATGACTACTCACTAACTCCAATGGCCCACATATCAACGGGTTTTCCATGGCCTTTTTGTTGCAATATCTCGGGTGCTATTCACCCGGAAGGTTATTTGAATCTTCGACAGCGCGAAACTTCTATGTCAACGTACCAACGTAATGCGGTGTGCCGCAAGCAGTCTGCAAAAAGTTGCCTTCTTCAACCATTTTTGATAAGCCAAAATCCGTTATCTACAAGTCCAAACAAATTGGTCTTTAGTGGGAACAACGGCCGGTGCTTATTTTAACGTGTCGCACCATGAGATCAGAGTCCTCGGATGGATCCTTGAATAGAAGATTCTCGGGCTTCAGGTCACGGTGAACAATATCTGTACGAAGCCGGCATTTCGTCATCAGCCAGGATCCATCAATCGTACCCAGATATATCTCATCGTACCCATATCATGTAGGTAGGCGATGGCTGTCAGAAGCTGTCGCACTAAGGCGGAGGCATCTTTCTCGGTGTAGCTCCCTTTGGTAAAGATGCGATCGAAAAGTTCGCCCCCTACACAACAAGCGGCATTAAAAGCTCGATCGAAGATTTCCACTTGTCCACAGACTGTCTTCACACACCTGTCGCCAATTGAGTCACTAGATATACATGTTTGCCTGTCTCATGAATGTCGCAAAGGCCAATGATGTTTGGATGGTTGATTCGCTTGAGCACATCCACTTCCATCTTTAGCATCTCCAGTTTCCCTGCCAGATCATGCCTGTGAGTCAATTGGAAAAGAATCTGACAAATTATTCACTAAACTTACCTCGGAGTTGAGCTTTATCAATGATTTTAGCGGCAAACTTTGCGGAATCAGACTTCCGGGTGCATTCCTTCACCACAGCTATGGCATAAAGACGGAGTTGGTTTTTCGGCCTGGACCAAGAATGTACTTCTGGTCTTACCAAATGAGCCAATCCCCAACTGCTTCCCGATAAAATAGTGCTCGTCAAACGCAGACTGAATTTTTCCAGAACTCGACGAGCGGGGGGGTAGGGGGAGAGATCCCGACTTTGTAGGAGCTGCAAACGCGGACTGGGCATTGTCTCCAGGCAGGACGTCCTCATGCTTGCCTTTTCCTAGTATCTTTGCCAGAAACCTTTTCATTTCGGTGGTTGTTGAGGTTAAGCGCTGTAGATCGCCGTTGGGTGATATTTGTGAGCCATAGCGATGCCGCTGAGTTGGTCAGGTGGCTGTGCACCACCATCCCACCCAGTTTAGATAACCATTCGAACCGGCGTGATGTGACGCATCCAGGAAAAGTTGCAGTTGTCAAGGACTGTCGGAGAGCTCATCTTGCCCAGTAGGACGGCAACACGGGAATCGCTGGTTCGTACAATGTTTCGCTACTTGTATTGTTGAGGCGTAGTATTGCGGTGAGTGCTAATCCGTCCTGTTCTCTGCCATCATTTAGGACCTAGCATCATGTGGAAAGCACGCTGTGCTGCGGCTGGCAAGCAGCGATTTTCATCAACACAGAACAGTCTGAATCGGGTAACAAATCGTTCGTGCCTTCCCTGTCCGGTAAGCAAGTCGTCGCACAAACAGATGGAAAGGACGCCTATTCACTCAGCATACTGGTAACCAGGCCCTTCCCATACGCACCTACGCCTCCGGCACTTCCTCATCCACATCGTCCTCAACCCCCGTTGTTAAATACACACTTGCTTTCTTGCTGGTTGCAGGTGCGGGATATACGGGTGCAGCATACTATGCACTTCACGACCCAGCCTTCCGGAAGGTTTGGGTAGACAATGTTCTGGGAGGTGAAGCAGCTCTGCAAACCGTCGCCTCTGGCGCCGAAACTGTTAAAGGAACAAGCGTAGAGGAGGTGAAGAAAACGGCAGAAAACGTTCGTGGTACTGTAACGGAGAAATACGAGAAGACTGTGGAAACTATCTCTGAACTCAAGGACGGGGCAACCAAAGGTTATCAAACTGCTGTAGAAAAAGTTCATGAAACCCAGGATGCCGCTCAAAAGAAGATCGAGAACGTAACGGCTTTTGTTAATAGCATCAAAAATGACGCCGTGGCGACTTATGAAATTGCCCATGGCAAGGTCAAACAGGCGGAAGCTTCAGTACGCGGCTTTGCGGCCAGTGTGGAACAAACTTACTATGACACGGTGAATAGTGTGGAGGACACCTACGACAACGTGAGAAGCATGATCACAGGAGAGCCACCGAAACCAAAGGTATTAATTGCGTCTACTTGCTGTCCGGTTCCTTGTCCGCGCACAGAGTTGATACCATTTCCTAGCCTCCAAGGCCCGTCGTTGTGGACACAAAGCCACTGTCGCCGCCACCTTCCGCCATTGCAACCCCCTCTTCACCAGCTAAATCGGCGGTGAGATTGAAGTCGCCAGAAACTGTCCCTTCCGATCCCGAGGTCAAACTTCCTCCTAAGCCGAAGAGTGAACAGAAACCAGTAGCGCTCGTTATTGATGTCGTAGTGAAGGAAGAGCCAAGGCAGGTTGTCGTTGAACCCGTTGTACGTACTGCTGTTGTTATCGAGGACGATGCTCCTGCTAAGGCGGGGGTAGTGGTTATTACCGGAGAAGGACCCGCTATTGTACCTGCGACTGAGAAGCCCGCGACCAGCGAGCCTGTTGGAAAGTCGGTAGCTGGTGATGCATTGGAAGTTTCTTTCAAAAATATTGAGTCGGCGTTCCAAACTGCACCTGATCGTCCGATTGCGCGAAGCCTGGCCCACTCAATCACTAGTTTGGCAGTCACACTTGGTGCCCTCATTGGGTCCACCAGTGAGGAGGGAAGAGTAAAGCTTGAGAAGGCTCGCAGTGAGCTTGTTGCTCTCACGAACTACCTCAATGCTCTGGAGACGGAAGAGGCAAATTTGATCCAAACAGCACTTCAGGAGCAGGCTGCCAAATTCGGGAAAACTTTGAAGAATCATGTTGAGGCTGCTCAGAAGGCTTTGGGAGATCAAAGCAGAGAGTACGAGGACAGGTTTAGCAAAGTTCTCAAGGAGGATCGCGAGCGATTGATATCGGAGCACAATGCTGAGCTTGCTGAGAAGCTTTCTAAACAGGCTAAGGAGTTCCAGGCGGCCCTGGACGAAAATTTGAGGAAGCAAGCGGAGGAACTGGAAAAGCATTGGGCTAAGGAAGTGAAGAGCAGAGTTGATGAAGAACGGGGCGGACGTTTGGCTCGATTGGATCATTTGGCATTGAAGTTAAAATACCTTGAGCGGATCAGTATCGACGCAGGCGAGTCGCTGGACCGGAGCCACAAACTGCACCGATTATGGTCAGCACTTAAGGCTGTAAATGACGTCCTTGAGCAGCCCTATCAGGCATCGCTTGCAAAGGAAGTGGCTGTACTGAAGCAACTCGGAGACGGCTTCCCTGTTGTGGAAACCGTCGTCCAGGCCATCCCGGCGGAAGTAATTCGAGAAGGAGTCCCCACCGTTTTTGACTTGGAGCATAGTTTTGAAAGGGTCAGAGACTCTGTTCGGAAAGCTCAGTTCATTCCACCTCACGGCGGACCAGTTTCATACGCAATCTCATATGCTCTGAGTTATGTGACCTTCAAAAAGAAGGGCCTTGTTCCTGGGGATGACGTCGAATCGGTTTTGGCACGAACCGAATTCTTTTTGAGGGAGGGTGATGTGGATACTGCTGCTCGGGAGCTGAACCAGCTGAAGGGATGGCCGCGAGTGCTGGCAAAGGACTGGTTGACAAGCGCAAGGAGGTACTTGGAACTGAAGCAGGCTTTGGAGGTAGGCGTCCAAGTGCGTATTGCTGCTACTGTATTGCCATGCTAAGGACATTTTTTGTTGACAGGTTGTGGAAACTCATTTGAGTCTAATGAGTTTGGGGGCTGTGTGAGGTCGATTACCCATGTAGACGAGAAGTTTCTTTGTATTTTCGATAGAGTATATTGGCACACTGGATAATATCGCTTGACATCTCATAGGCCATTGAAAGGTTATGCCGACTCAGAAGCACACTGCTCCGTCAGATGAATAAGAAATGCAATTCTAATGCTCTATTCACAGTGCACCGCATATAACGTTAAATCCCATGACTTCGACACAACTAGCAGCTATGGTATCCCGTTCAGCAGCAGAGACTCAATATCCGGCGAGCAAACAAATCTTTTTGATACGTCGCCAAGGTTGTAGCAAGCCGGCTTCTCCCCGTCAACCGCGACCACGTTTTGCAAGAAGCTCGTCTCAGGGCCTGGCGTTACCTGTGCACATGCAAGTCCAATGAGCTCCAGAACTCAAAAATAGATTGCGAGGCGATACTCACGTCAAACATGATATTGCCCATCTTTAGCTTCATCTTGCCCGATCGATATAGTACCAGTTTGCCCACTCTACCATCGGGACCAACTGACTTTTGCGCCGCATCTGGATCGGTCTTTATCTTTGATTCCGCCTTTATGTGCACAGGCCGTGAGTCTGTGGAGACTTGTGCTTCGACCACTTCCACGTCCAAAGTATCGAATTTGGGGAGAATTGAGGGGAATTGAAAGAATAGCATTTGATTTTCCTAATAGTACCGATAAGCAAAGCGACCAAAATGAAGCGAAAAGGAATAGATACCTCCGGTTGAACGAATTCCGCAGGAGGTCCCATTTTGGGTTTTTGTTCAACATCCATCACATCCACATCTAGATCAGCGCTCGCATCAACCTCAACCGGTGCTGTTGGCGGTATCATTTGGTTGTCCATGCCCTCCTCGATCTTCACCGACACAGATTGCCGTCGTCTTGCATCCCGTGCTCGCTGTCGTTCCCGCTTCAGTCTCTCCATCTTTACATGTTTCGGCCCACCCATCGTAACCGGGGCCCACACATCATCCGGATCAAATGATCCGTCCTCCTCTCTCGCTTCCGCGTCATCCTTGCGCTCACTCCGTTGATGAGCGTACTCCGCCTTGTTGAGATTTGCTTCAGCTGCGGAGGCTCGACCGGGAGTTGCAATTACCCCTGGATACAAATATCATGAATACTTGACAGGATACCAAGGATTAGCCCGCAGCAACCGAGTTTACCTCGCTGAGCAGGACCAAAGGCAAATGGACCCGACGCGGTCAAGGTTAGCTCTTGTCGCCGTGATTGTCCTATGTATATTAATAAATATGATGAGTGCGAAACCATTATTGGTCTCAGTAATGCTATGCCTGACCTCTTGGTTTCCGAGCGTCGCCCCCAGTTTGGCGGTGAGATTTCTCATCTCTTTGAGGTTGCTCTGGAGTACTAATGGGATGTGTCTATTAGTAAGGTGAATGGAGGTTTATCTTGCGATAGAAGCATTGATGGGCTGACGTACGGATCTGCCTTCTTCCTTCTGGCTGGAACAGTTGGTGCGAACTTTGGCTGCAGGGAATGGCATAATGTTAGCCGCCAGCTATAAGACGCCGCCGGCAATCTGAAAATACCCTTGGCGTAGGATTCGACCCTCCAGCAATAGGAACAGATAGCTCGCGTGGAGCTCGCAAAGATCCCAGTCGTCCTGTTGTTGAAATGGGAATTACAGTGTCCAACGTCCCAGGCTGCCGCTGTGAATCAGCCTCAGATGTAGAGGTTATATCAGAATTTTCAGGGGCGCCATTGTTCGCTGTGGATGAAGAGTTATTGGAAGAGCGAGTTACAGGTCTTCGCCGTCCAGTCATTGTAAAATGTGAAAGTCGTTGGTAGATCCGCTCAACGTGATCTTCAGCTGGTTCGTTACGCTGGCAGCAGGCGATGGCACAGCAATGGTTCTGCATTGGAACCATTGGATTCTCCATTCACAGTCCCCACCAGCCAAATCGCTTCTGCAAACAAGTTTACCTGCCTTTGAACGACGACAAAAACACCATCCGAAAATGTTCGCACGGACACTTGCGCACGCACGTCGCGCTGCGACAGCTTCGTCCGTCTCTGCAACTTGCTCACGACGTCTCCTCGCCACCCAAAAACAGGTGGTTCCCCAAGCGGCCAACCGGGCCGATGTCTGGAGTGCTCACCAGCAAAAGAAGAGTGTCGCTATGACCGGACCGCGATTCGAACAAACCGATTTTTCCCTTCAGGTTTGTTAAAGAGAGATATTTCGGTAGGCTGTAAGGAGTTAGAGGTTAAGGCTTGGATATGCATTTAGCCAAACCCGCTATCCGCGCAAGAGCTGATTGACAAAGTGCCCGTTACGTTTGTGGAGACCCGTCGTGTTGCTTGTAATGGAGGTAATGAAATCCCTAGAATAGGAGGGCACGAGAATTCGTGGCTGAAATACGCACGCATTGCAGGTGGCGGCGCTTTGGGACACCCACAAGTGTGGTTGAACTTGGTATGTGAGGAGTTGTGCTGTTTTTAGACCACGTCCTGTCATACTCATCGGCCACCATTGCCATACTGTGCTTTTACTTAGGACAAGAATGAACCTCAAGCTTGCGGTGGGTACTAAAACTGATTCGCAATAATTGCATTCCGCTCATAGTTTTCCGGGATATGCCAGGCTACTGTGGTCTTCGATTTCAGCAGAAGCATCATCACTAGCGTGTCCACGTATTATCAATCCTCAATAAAGGTGTTAAATCTTTAGAACAGTCTTCACACTCAAAACAATATGAGGGTTGGCGGCGGGCATATGTTGCACGGCGCATTGCTCTTAGTAAGTTTATATCCCTCAAAATACACCGTCATCCTCATTTCCGTATCAAATGAGTTTCTATCATAATATGCAAAACTGTTAAATTTATTCCAAGGGAGGATGAGAACCTGACACGATCTTGGTTGCACGTACCTTTGCTTGGAAGAACCTCCTCAGGTACATGACCTGCCAGACGCCAGAGGAGATGACAATACCCATGGCGAGAATGTTGAACCACTTCACCCTCGAGTTTGTGGATTCTATATGAGAAAGTGGGATTTAGCTTAACACGGAATAAGAGAGCGGATGACGCCATACCATTGACATCACGCATCGCCATTTCCCTTTCTTTCAAATGCTCCATTTGCCCAGTGATTTCCGTCGCCACCGCTTCCAGCCTTCGAAGTTCCACTTCGACAGGGAGCAGTTTCTTTTGTCGGATCTCTTCGGATAGGTCCATGGCCTCCGCACCAGTGTCCACATGAAAGCTTATAAATAGCTTTGTGTCAGGCCCAGGATGTTGCCCTAGAATTGCCTTCGTGAGTCTGTCACGCTAATTTAAAAGAAAGGATGCTGCCACACCCACCTGCCTCCAGAGTATTCGTAAAGCAGAAATATACCGCTGCGTCGTCGTGTGTTGTGAAGGCAAATTTCTGCTCCCCAGACACTCCCCTTTTGTTCCAGTACTTGTTATCGTGTGGTTTATCGTACACTTCAACATCTACTCGTTGGTTCTCTCCATCAGCAACATTGACATTGCCTACGACTAGCTTGTTGTCTCCGATGTACTGAATCACGCAACGCTTTGTACCAGGCGTATGTGACGCTTGGAGGTCAAATTTGAGCGCGTTGGACAAGGAGCTGAATAGCACAGCAATGCACAGTAGCGATGCAGCTGTCCACTGTGATAAGTACATCGCGTCGTGTGTACGTAGGAAGAGGTCGGTGGAGATGGTGAACGCTGGGCGACGTGCAACCGCCTGAAACAGTCGAGATCGTTGGACAAATCATTATTAACCAACATGCATTCCAATGCAATGCAAACACACCATTCTGATTGAAAAGTTTGGAAGCTGCAAACAGCTTATGGCACCTGTGGCAGCAAGGACTTCACCAGAGAACGGAGGATTGACGTCTCTACAGTCCTTACATAACGAGCAATCTAACACGAGTCAGAACGCTATGAGTACAGAGGTGCAAGCTGCCGAAAATGCGGCGGAGACACAGAAGGATTTAGCAACCAGAGCAGAGAAGACAAAGGCGGCGGTAGAGACTGTTCGAGGGAATCCTGTTTCGGGTAGGATATTACAGTGCCTGTTTTACTGACTGACACTGATGATATTGTTCAGGCCGCGCATGGAAAGTGACGCAAACAAAGCGGCATTCTGCCATGAGGCCAAAAATGCTCCGACCAGGCATGTATTGCGTTGTCCTGTCAGGCGTCGACCTGCATTAAAATCCTTCAAAGCTTGCGCTCACACATTATATTAGGCTGGGTGAAGCAACAGGAAGATAGAAAGAAACGCGAGATCGTAAAGACAATCGAAAAGGAGCTGAAAGACCAAAAGAATGCCGCAAAACAAGTACGTTCTTGTCATGTAAAGATTCTTAGATTCCTATGTCACTAACAGCCTATCATCTTGCTCGTCCTTTTTTTTAGAGAAAGAGGGAAGAGGAAAAGGAGCGACAGAAGCGAAAAGAGGAAAATGAACGGCGCGCAGAAGTAGTTCAGCAAGTACGTGTGAACACTCTGAGATGGCACAAAGAGATTGCCCAATACCTAAATACGTTCTTTTCGTCTGAGTAGGTATCGGCAGCGAAGCTGAAGCGGATGAAAAAGAAGCAATTACGCCAGCTCCGCAAACAATAGGGCTCTGAATTATCAAGCACCCAGAATAATCCTGTACATCTTTCTGTTCTCCATTCTACTTGCTACTATCGTCTTATTCTTGTAATTTATCATCTCAACATCGCTTCTTGAGCTTGTGTTTCATTATTCAAGCCTGCGTGAAATCCGCACTTGTTTGTTTGTAATTGAATTTTTTTTGTCGAGGCGCGTCCTTAGTCATGACCAAACCCAGATCGGTGGAGTGCTAGCCCAACTGTCATTTTGGCACACTGCACAAATGACGAGATCACTGGAAAGCCTCGAATGGTCGCTAATACTCGGCCGGCTACCGACAGAAGCGACACACGCAACGCAAAGTTCCCTCGTGGATATCATCATTCATGGCCATTATCATAAGGCTTTACAGTCCCAGGCCGCTGTTGAGGTGTTCGGAAGCAGCGTCGATATTAGTTCCGATGATATACGGTGTATAACAGACAGCTTTGGTAGGCCGGACGTATACGGTTGATATGCATGCGGCGGTCCGGTATCTAACATCTTGCTAGATGCAACCCCCTTTGTACTCTCTCGGTTGAGGACCTACCTGGCCGACACTGACATGGGAGGACAATTCGAACGACAATTTGAAGTACTCTGTGTTGGAGTGGCTTTTTTGTATGCTTTTCTCCAAAGTGGATGGACTGGTCCAAGTCTGAACATGGAACCAGTGGACATTCTACCAGAAGCTGTACACAAATATGTAAGTATCAGGCGTTCATGCGACTTTGAAAGTCTGTATATATGTTGCTGACAGTTGTTTTAGTCTGAAGATCTCAGGAAGAAGGCCTTGGAGACTTTAGTTGAGGATGGCGAGGAGGTTTACTCATTGACTCCACGACCCTTGTTTTTGGTCTTTGCCAAAATAATACTGGTAGATGGCGCTAGTCTGCTGTCGGATCTTAAGGTATGCATCAATGATAGTAGGCTCCTGACCGCCCTCTCTCATCGTTGTATTGTTATACACAGAGTACGTCCTGGTGGCGGGCGCGTACTCTATTCACTCAGCAGAAGCTCTTGGAAAACCCAGCGGCGACTTTGTACGACGATATCCTCGCATCCTTAGAGCAAGGTCTTTTAATCCTTCCTCCTATACCCTCTCTATGCGATCGTTCGTAACTTCGTCTCTCTTTCCGCAGTGGCCGCAACCATTCCATCAGAAAATGATGCCAATAGCCGGTATGCTTCCTGTTATTATTTATGGTATCTTTGGCCGCATGCTCATGCTCAGTTGGGATAGGGAATTGCGTACTAGGTATAATCTTGAACTTGGGCTGGTCCACCATTGGTATGAACAGGATAGCAAGTCGGTGGTTGGTATTTAACATTCATTGCATGCACCAATCCTGCGTGGATTCTTACTCGAATCAACTTTCAGCCGTACCTTGAGGCTGCGCAAGCAGCTAGCGGGTTCAAGTGGACCCTGACTGGTGCCCTTGGGAAGCGTACCAAGTTCCAAGATTTCGATGTCTCCCAACTCGTGGTAATGGCAGAAAGTGCACAAGATGTGGAAGAAACCAATGACAAGGAACATGGAACTCAGAGCCAACCTAAGACGTTGGCGTTGAACGATGATACATTACTGGAGACTATTGAATTTACCCAGAATGCGAGTCAGGAGGGTCAGAGTGCCGCTACGCAGGGTAATCTGAAGGTGATTGACCAATGTATTCTTCTTGCGTTCTGGTAAGCGAGAGCTCTACGATCAGTATGTTCGACTCGAACTTATCAATTTTGGCAGTTTGAATGTCAAGAATACCAATCCTGCCCATGGTCTGACAACAGAAGAGATGTTGCCGTATGTCCGGGTGAGTGTCTGCACGTGGTTCCAGCGCAAAACTCTTTTATCTGATGAATGTGTGGTGTTGTCCTAGCGCGTATTGGAAAACGCCAACAACTGGATGGTTCACACGATGGGGTTACTTTTGAGGTCTCGCCTGGAGAGCAACAAATCCCGCACTGTGGAACGAGCGGCATTACAGTTGCAGGTACGCGGCAGTTTGAACGGAAAGCTCACGGCTCAGGATATGCGCTTGCTAACATATCATATAGGCACTTGTCGACCAGTTCCCTCTGGAAGAGTCGTCCGTATCTGATCGTATGCTGCACATATTTTCAATAATGCTTCCCCCGAAGTGGGAAATGGAGGTAAGCAACAGTCCTCAGCAGAAGAGTCGGTGCACTATCCATGAGATCCGAGCGTATTGGATGATGCGCTGCATTCATTCGATGTTGTGATCTGGGTGGCACGGGTGTTCTCTTTCGCATTTGTAGACGCTATGCTGAACTTCTTGTTCACTGTGTGACAAGGGGCCACAATGATGTTGACTTCATTGTACATCAAGGCTTTCGCCTTTGCTTCCCAATTTGGTGCACATGTTCCTGGCTGGCGACCTAAGATATTGACGGCGCACGACAGGATGCTAATGAAGCCTTCTTCTGTGTTTCCAGAGGGAGCTTGCCGAGCGCTTCGTTTCCCTTGGTGTCACCCGTACAGCTTTGGAGATCTTTGAACGTTTGGAGCTATGGGAAGATGTTATATCCTGCTATCAAATGTTGGAGCAGGACAAGAAGGCCGAGGCTCTTGTTCAGGAACGGCTAAAGGTAACACCAAGATCCCCCAAGCTCCATTGTATACTGGGCGATTTGAAGCAAGATCCGTCGTACTATGAAATGGCTTGGAAACTATCAGATGGACGATATGCCCGTGCCATGCGGTCACTTGGAGCCTATTACTTCAAGCGGAGTGAATGGGTCAAGTCCATCGAATGCTACCACCGTGCACTCGCAATCAACTCATTATTTGAAAACTCGTGGTTTGTGATGGGTTGTGCTGCTATGCGAGCGGAGGATTGGGAGCAAGCGGTTAGAGCGTTCAGCCGTGTGACATCTCTTGATCACGAAAACGGCGAAGCATGGACAAACTTGGCATCTGTCTACGTTCGACAAAAGAAGAAGCGGGAGGCTTGGCGCGCTCTTCGCGAAGCTATCAAGCAGCATTTTGACAGTTCGAAGATTTGGGAAAACTATTTGTACACCTCGGTCGATCTTGGCGAATTCCAGGAAGCTATTCACGCCATGGAGCGAGTGCTGGATACGCGGTGGGATAAGGCAGGTGAAAAAGAGAGCGTAGCTGACGTAGAAGTCTTGGACATTTTGGTGAATGCAGTGGTGAATGATATCCCGGACGCCAATGGTCAACCGGCTTCCCGACTGTCAAGCAAACTTAATCGGCTGTTGAATTCTATAACATCGAAAGTTGCCACGAACCCAGCAGTTTTTAGCTGTGTGGCCAAATTTGCGGCTTCCCGAGGATTATACCGTCGTGCTCTTGATTACCGGTTGAAGGCTTATCGATGTCTATTACATCACCCACAAATGGCCGATGATGAGAATGTCTTCAAGATGACGGTCACAAAGGCACTAGAGTTGGTGGATGCATACGTCACCGATGGACCGCGCATGGAGGCTGTTCGAATGGGAGCTACAGAGGATGACCCTGAGAAGGGCGGCGAGGAGTCGCGGCAGGAAGAAATGGTCTGCAAGGATTGGGCCTATCAGGCGAGAATGGTTTTAAGGACATTGATTGGGCGAACAAAGGTGAGCGCTGATATAGTTTAACATGTTTGCATGCAATATTGGTGCTGAAACCTCCAATTAGAGTACATTCGAAGATCATCCGCAGCATAATCAACTGAAGGATAAACTACAAGAGATTACCGAACTAGCACGGGCCTGAGGTTGATACATTTCATTAAAGAAGGAAAGGGCTTTTCAATGTATAATAGATGTGGCAATTCTGTTACCTTTAATGTATTTAATACAGCGCATGGATGTAACGCTATAGATGCCTGCATTCATCTCGTGGCTGGGTACGATAAATCAGCAATTACGTAAGCCTCGATCGCGACGTGTTCAGCGACTTCCAGCTTTATCGGTTCACCTCGCATCAAGAACGTGCACGCGCTCGCACTCCGCTCAGCTTTAAAGGTATTGGGAAAGCATTCTTGATTTCATTTTAGCGCCATTTAACTTGAGATGTAAGATCTTCTCATTTTCGACCGGCTCACCAATTGGATAGGTTCTTAGGATACGCGGTAAGCCAATTATGAGCATTCAACGGATTTGATCTGTGATTAAACGTCATGTACAGGTCATTGGCGGTTTGCAGCTGCAAACAGAATGTCCTCCGATGAGGGTGGTATATCTGTTCCAGAGACGGACTGGGAAACTGATGAGGATCCGCTTCGTGAAACGGTGATGTCCGGATCCGAGCCTGATTTGCAGGATATGCCCAATCTCACAGATCAGGATGAATATGACGATGGCGAAGATGAATGCTCAGACGGTCCTCCAAGTCTTGTCGACGACAGTGAATCTGATGACGCTTCCGGAGATGGGGCCAGTTCCCTTTGGACTATGCCAAAATCCGTGTTAACCAAGTCCGAAGAAACGGACTATATGAGAGCCCTCTCTGCTCAGCGCTCCTTGAAAAAAGACCAGAAGAAACTCAGCCAAGAGATAGAGGAGAATCGCGATGAGCGAGAAAAGTACCTTCGGCAGAAAGAGGAAGAAAGACATCAGAAACTTAGACAGGAGCGAGCAAAGCGACGTGAGGCGCGGCGAAAGGCCGCTCAGGAGCAGCATATTGATCCTATTGCCGAAAGCGTTACAAATGCGATGGTTGCTTTTCATCAAGCCAAGTGGACCATGTCTTCTTTGTGCTTTGCCACTGCGGTCAAAGAATGGACAGAGAGAACTATTGAACCTACAGTGAACTACACGTACTCTTTAAGTCTTCTTCGTTACCTTCATGCATATGTGCTGATTATGCTAGATGATGATAAACGAGGCCCAGAAATTCTTGACACGTTGCGCTCATTAAAGAATTCTGCCGCACAGGAGCTCCCGTTTGTCTACTGGAGCTTTGGAAAAGCATTGAATCGATATGATAAGTATAGCGACGAAGCTGAGAACGTTCTTGAGGAGGGCTTGACTGTATGCTCAAAACTACCTGTGCATTATCAAGTGTTGTTTCCGGACGTAACTAAAACGGTAATAAGCGAGTCAGTCCCGGCTACTCTGAAGGCTTTGCTGGAGAAGGAACTTCAAATTGCAAAGAACCGTCCTGAACCAAACCAGGCATGCCAACATGACCAGTGTGTTAAGAGAAATATCTATTGGGGCAAGGACGGGCCACTCTGCGCTCGTGTCACTTGCAATGCAACTCAAAACTGCGTACTATATTATCATAAGAGTTGTTGGCGGCGTATTGAGAAACGGCTGTATGGGGTGTCAGGAAACTATCTAATGGGCCAAGACTGCCCCAGCCCCGGTTGTGATGGTCTCATTGTTCGTTACGATGATGTTACTGGCAGTGGGGAAATCCGGAAAACTTTTAGTAAGAACATCCTCTATGCAGCAGGGCAACAGACAGCGGCGAATGGTCGAAGTCGAACTCCAGGTAAGAAGAGCCGGGCCATCTCACGAAGCGCATCTAGACTCGCCCGCAGTAGACGACAAAGTTCCATCACCCAAGCGCTTGCGGACAACATCAATCTTAACGGGAATAAGAACATGGAGCTATCGAACGCTGCACCTGATGAAGAACAGCAGTCTAGCAATGGCCCCGTTTACTTTGCCGGCGATGCTCGAATGGACGTCGCTGGCGAGACTGGCGGCAACGAAGGGCATGTGAACGACCCAAAGTTAATTTTAAAAAGTGACGCTACAGTATTGAAGACGTCCGCGACCCCAAATGCGGCCAAGGAGGGCGATTATTTCGCTACCGAACCGTCATCTGAGTTGTCTGAGACGGATACAACTGAAGAGATGGAGCATGACGAAAGTGGTTTATTTGATACGCCTGAATTACTTGAATATAATGATGAGCAGCGAAACCGCAGAGAAGAACACCGAAAAAAGCGACTAGCTAAACGAGCGGCAAAACTCGAAAAAAAGTCTCGGTCGGCGTATGACGTGAAGTTGGAGGATGCTATTCTGATTCCACCTAAAAAAAATCAGGAGGACGAGTCCAGTAAGATTCTGAAAGGGAAACGACGCAACAAGGACAAGCAGCAACAAAGAAACAAGGCTATGACGTTAAGCGAGTTTCATCTGTTGGAGGAGGGACCGAAAGTGAAGATTCCTAGCAAAAGAAAAGACAAGGGCAAAGCAAAGATGGAAGCAACTGTCACGGCATGCGATATTGAGGTCCATGTGGAAATGGAGCAAAGTCGCATGCTCCAGATGTCGAAAAGCAGTTCATCTGAACGTGACGTTGTTCCCACAATGGTTGTGCCATTGGACTCGGGTATCGATCTTGATGGCCAACCCTCTAACCACCATCTTGGATTAAGCGAAGCAGGGCCATCGAACTACCATCTTGCTCACCATTTCAAAGACCAAGGCGTTAAAAGCGACTTTAAGCGAGACCCGCCATTGCGAAATGGCACCAGCTCGGATGAACCCGTGCCGCCTTCATCGACGAAAAATCCGGTGGTTGGCGAGTCATTCTCCAAACCGCAAAAGCCACCAGTCAGGAGCCCGGAAGTTGGACCATACGCTTATCCTTTGATCTCCCAAGAGGAAGATCATTCGCGCACCACGATCTCGGGCTACACCTTTGACGAATACCGCACGCCCTCACAAACATTACTTCACGGTGCTTCCTCTCGTACGCTATCTGACCAAGTTACAGAAGCTCAGGTGCACCAAAGCTTGGATACGTCCCCAAAAAAGCCGCCTACATTGACTACCATGGATATTCAACGGAAAGAAAAAGCAAGCTTTCTTCCTTCTTCAACATCTGAGCAGCCAAAAGGGCTTCAAATGATGGCACCGGCTGCCGAGTCGATTGTTAGGAATATCGAAGACTTGAGCGAACCCTACAATCAGTGTTGGAATGAAAGAGTTGCACCTCCACCAGGGTTTGAACCAAGGAATATGAACCCACAAGTTATGTTCAAGCAGCACGATCTAGTTTTCAAAGATGTTCCAACACCGGCGGAGTCGCCCAGATTTCACCGAAACCCCTCATTTTCCGCACTATCTTGGCAAGAAATGCATGGTGACTATCTGAACGACCTTCCAGACCTTGGGGATGACCCAGGATTCTATTCCGGAATGAGCCAGACTTCTTCACTTTTTACCGATCCGGACGGCAACATTCAGAGTCAACATATTCTCAGCCAGCCAAATAGTATCATGGGCATGGGAGCAATGGCTACTATGAACTATAGTAAACCTGTACAAGACAACCCGCGTCGCCCCATATTGAACATGCATACTGGTATGGTCGTGAATCCAAATGTCAACATATCCACTCCACACACCAATCCAAATATGCACCTTGGGGCACCCCAAACAGCACCTGGGCCTTACCCGGCGGTTGGTCTAGGATGGATCCCACCAGTTCCTCGTTGGGCACATGTAGATGCGAAGAATTGGACCCCGCCGGCGAACCCCGGTTACCTCCAACATTCCGCTTGGCCACCTGGATCACGCCTGGTCACCTCCAACATTCAGCCGTACCCGTTTGCAGTTCCTCAACCCAATATCATGTGGTACCCAGGACCTGATGCGCGGCCGGGATCGTACTTAAACAAAAGGCACACATTGGAAACTCGACGCCCCCCTCCCATTTTCATCCCACCCCAGCTACCCAACCGCGCCGTGCTCGATCCAACAATTCGTGAAATCCAGCAAGAGATGCAACGGCTCAAAAATCGTCCCATGAGGCAGCTCCCTCTACGGGTATCAACACAGGCCAGAGTTTCAAATGCCCAATATATATACTCAGGTCGAGCAAGTCATGGGAGGTAGGATACTGCATTGAAATGGTTGTGTCTGCGGGTGATCGCTACAACTTCATCATCCTTTGACAATGCTTGCCAAATTGAGACAATTTGATGGACACCATGCACCTATTCACATATTGTATACAGCAAAGATAATGATAACAGGAATAAAATAACATTAAGCCAAAAATATCTCTGCCGATCAGCCCCTAAGAATCTTCGGATTTGGTCTTCTTTCGCCGTTTTCGCTTCTCTTTCTTTTTCTCTCCTGTTTCGCCATCTACTGTCTTCTCTCCCTCAAGTGCTTCATCGTTGTCCTCTAAAGGACGTGCCCTCTTTTTCGTCAACGTGGAGAGCGCCTCTTGAGCGACCTGAGGAGGCTTAACCTCGATTACTGATGGACCACCTGGTCCATCCTCCCTCAGCTTGTTAGGTTTTTCAGATGCTGTCTCGCCCAGCGAAACAGAAGTTCCGGTATCCCCCTGCCCGCAGTCTTCCTCCAATTCGATAGACTTCTTCTCCTTCTTCTTCTTCTTTGCCTTCTTCGAACCTGCTGCTTCCACGTCCGTTCGTTTCTTTTTGATAGAAAGCGGATTGGGACCCTTTGCCTTTTTCTTACGATTTGGTGGTTCAGGCGCAAGTGGCTCCGGTTTGTTCAGAATAGAGACCTCGAAAGACTGAGGGAGGGTTTTTGCAATCTCCATCTTTTCATGAAAGTCTTTCAGTGACATTCCTAGGATGATCAAGGACCGTACACCATTACCTCCTGTATTTTCGCCATGGTAGCCGTACTCGGCGGCTCGAGTATGACAACGCTTTTATTTATATATATCAGCGGCGTGCCAGGTATTTTTCTTAGGTCGCTTCGTAATGCCTGATCTTGTGTGGCAACACAGTAGTTGTGCTGGTTGGACTCTCCAATGATTTGTCGTATACATTCGGCAGCGGGAACGGGGGAATGGGTGTGTGCGCACCGACGACGCTCGAAACGCTTAGCATTTAGGGAAGCACCAGTGAAATCCGAGCCGAGCGCTCGCAGTTCGGCTTGAACACACGAGGTTGTCACTACAAAAAGCTAACAGTGAGCAGGTGTCCAAACAACTTGCACAATGTGTTTTCTTCAAGCTCTCTCTAATCAACTTACTCGGCTTCGCGGTACCGGTTAGCACTTTGGGCAATGCATCCCTAACATCGGTTCGCATGTGAAGTGCAACAGCTATAAAGTTTCCATCCACTGTAAACAGCACTCTGTCAATTCAATTTCTCTGTCGTTCGTTCCCGGCAAATGAGAGCCTTACCCAATACTTGATACGGCTCCCTAAACCCAAAGGAATGGCCGTAAACGCTTATATGACGTTTGTTCGTCTTTTGACGCTTGACCTTCATCCTTCCCAGCACTTGAAATCGCCAAAGCTCAAGAAACTCGCCAAAAACAATTCCGATCTTTGTTCGTAAAAGGTAATATTGACAAACACGTGATCCGATTGAGTAAGCAGCGAGACGTCACTGAATTGAATAACATCGTCCGAATTGCACTTTTATCACAGCTTAGGATCGTACATGGTGCAAATGGTTATTATCAGCAATGAAAGTCTGAAAAAGTACATAAATAAGTCTAGAATGGCCAAGAGCAATTAAACATATCGCAGTACGCTAATTCATTGTCAGCCGCGATTGCTGCCACTACGTTCTCGTCTCCTGTTTGCGCCTTTGATTACTACTGTTCCTCGGCCTTTCCTCATACTTAGATACATGAAATTTGCTCAAATTCATTGATTCATCCTACAATCTTCAAGTCCTCTTTCCGATCCTGTAGCAACGTGAGGTTGTGCAACGAGATAGAGGTTGATCATAGGCGTCCCTACCTTGTCGTACTCATCCTTATATCTGTCATAAAGGTTCTGCAGAGCTTGAATGTATTGTGCTTGCAGTTCGTCGATTTGAGTCGAGGTTGGGTTTTCCGTTTTAGTAACAGGAATCGGTTTTCCCACTGCATATATCATAGGCAATCTATCAGCGGGGGTACCCGTCATTAGAACCGCTGCAACGTACCAACGGTGACAACACGCTGTCGTCGCGGAATCAATGTATACCATCGTCCGTAAGCCAGAGGTATGGTGAAACCGCATAGTCGCAGGAGTGCTTTTTGAAGCTTGTAGAGCACAGGGTGGCTCATTTGATTCCATAGGGATGTTTCCCCAAAGCTATATATGGGAACGAGGGTTGCTCTGTTCGCTGGTTAGGGCAATGAATCCTAGAAGAGCTGCAACGTAATCTTACCCGGTTTCCAAAGCAACCTTAAAGAAACCCTTCCTTTTCTTCAAGACAATCCTATTGGTTCCCTCAAAACACTCCAAGCTCTCGGCTGCCCCGCCAATTACAACTCCAACAGCCTTATTTCTACCCCTACTCAGCCAGTACTTGATCGAACTCTTTTCAACGCTAATAAGACCATGAATCAATGCGAGCTCTCGAATGAACGGAAAGAGGAAGATGATATTGAGCGTTGCAATACGGCGGTCGATGGATGGAAAGAGAGATTTGAATCCGGTGACATCCGTGAGAACGTTTACAAAATGACTGTAGCCTGGAGATTGGTTAGTTAACGGTACCCATTCCAAGAGCTGATTAGCGGCCAACCACCCTTACAGATAATGCCATGGGGATGCAAACCCATCAGATAGGGCCCGTTTTCTGGATCTAAGTCCGCTTCTTTGTGCAACTCTTGCGGGAAATAGTCGCTGGCATTCAAGGCATTAGCCGTTGATGCACTCGCGCCTCACAGTTAACTCGGTGAACCCCTACCGAATATGCTCTGGCAAATACAGCCTGTTCTTTAGAACGTCGTTGACTCTGTTTCCTCCGCCTTTCCACGGATCGCGATCAAATAAAGCGTACCATGCAACATAAACGAGAAGCACTGGACTAAATACATATAAATGAATCATTACTGGGTCTCATTTGTTTTAGCGGAGCCATAGCGTCCAAGTACCCAAATAAGGAGGTCGACAAGGACAGGGTCAATACGACAATCGGTCCCATCGTCAGGACAAGGACGGGAATGAGGACGGCAATGAGTTGGATGATATGTTTATGAAACATTGAAATTGTGAATCAAGATGGCGACTCCAGGGAAAGTTGGGTGAAAGGCGACTGAATAAAGCGCTTTGCCAGTCACATTTTGCGGGAATAGTTGCTGCGCTTTCTGCTTTGCTTGCCTGCGTCGTGTCGTGTCGCGTCGTGTCGCGTCGCATAACGCAATCCAGGGGGGCGCCTCCGGCCTCATGCCCATGAGCTGGATTTTGTGAACAACCCTTGAGCACGAGAACGACAAGCGGATCGCTTGGCACTGCTTACGCTCAACGGCGAATCCTGTGGCGCGCACAATTGTGTGCTCTATGCGGGAAAGGCATTCAGAGACCCGCTAAAGAATACTTCTAGATCACTCGGATGTCTATGTACACTTTTACAGGCAACTACACTTCCCAGTTCAGTGCTCTAACAAACTCTTCTTCGGTGAAGTCCAAAAGCTTGGCGGCTTCCATGTGCATCTGTGTCGTCCCAATTCAGCAAGGCACAACGAAGGAGACCCAAAAAACAAGCAGACCCACCTTCTGCCGCTTAAGCACATCTATCAACTGAGCCTGTTTGCGAAACGCAGTTAACAGTTCACCCTTTTGCTTTTGCACTCTCCGCAAGTCAGCCAAGAGCTTCTCGTTCACGCGTTTGGATTCTTCCAGTTTTTCCTAGTAACACGCCCAATCAATACCTCTGGTTTAGCAGAAGCGTAATGTCGTTATCTACCAACTTTGGTATCGGCAGCTGTTCTTGCTGCTGCCTGTTTGTGTCGCTCGATCTCATCTAAGGCTCGATTCAGCCTTTTTGCAAGGTGTAGAGTTGTTCAAAGGTGTATCAGTCAATCGAGAGACCAAGTATTTAGCTACCTAACATCTTTGGCATTTCCTTCGGTTTCCGACTGCCGTTGGGCACGAGCCTTTGCCTCCATGTCCTGAATCCATTTGGAGTAAGGAAAACTGAATTGTACTTTTCGTCACCGTGCATTTGGTCGCACCTTTTTCAAGGTAGCAGCTTCCCCCTCTGCACTCTCCGTTCGTTTTTTGAGCTCTTCATTCTGCTTTTTATATTTGTCAACCTGGGCTTGAAGAGATTGGAACCCTTTCGAAAGCTTGGAATTCTCAGTATCCGCTAACTTCAGACGTTGGTCTAAAGAGGATATCATTTCATTCTTGGATGACACGTCAATGGACGGCGTTGCCAGAAAACAATATGTAGCAAATTTACCTTGGTCTCATGCTCGGAAATCAATCTGTCCATGTCCTGCTGTATCATTTGCAGTCTCGCTTTTAGAATACGGTTGGCGATTTCTGACCCAATGGCTTCCTCGGTTACATCTGGGGGCAACCCGCTCAAGGATTGTGATTCGACTGCTTGCTCCGGCATATCGGCAGAATCGTTGCGAGAAAGTGGAGTTGACGATTGCGCTGCCTCCTTTTGACTGAAGACCAGTTAGGTGCATTCCAAAAGCAAGTAGGCTACCATTGCACATACTGTGAAGATTTGCTCAGACTTGCGACGGGTTGGGTTCCCTCCTGAAAGGCATTGCGAATGAGAAACATACCGCCGAAGAGTGTGCATGGGCAGCATACCTTCCGCTTCGACCCCCCTGCAGTAACAGTGCGCCCAGTTGGAGCTCGTCTTGTTGTCTTTCCTGCAGCTGGCCTGGGAATCGACCTAGCCTCAGCGGGGCACACCACATAAAACACAATGATAATGTGAATGTCTTTAGCTCTTACCCTATGGTGTCCTCCGCCGCACGGCTTACGCATGGTGCTGTCACAGGCCGGACCAATGTCTCCCTTCCCTCTCTCTACAAGCAGGAAGCGTTTCATGACCAGTCGCCACACCCAGCGCAGAGTTTGGCTTACCACAACGTCCTCAACAGCTCTAACGATCTTGGCCGACTTCGACTGTATTTCTCTGTTCAGTCGACTGAAAAATGTTTTATTTAATCCTTGATCGTCTATCCCCTCGTGTATCTGAAGGTTTCATGCTTACATGTATTCTCGTTCCTTTTTCAACAGCTCTTCACTAATCTTGAAATCGGTGGCATCATCGTTATCGTCTGTATCCATTGAGATCTTTGAATGTTAATTCACCATATACGTTAATGGTCGCTTGATTCGATTACAATATGTACCATCCACTTCGTCTTCCCTGGCGATGGAAGTTCCTTCATCGGAACTGTCTCCTGATTCGAACTTTGATACCATTTTAATTGTGAGAACCAAAGCCCGCTCAATAGAACTCACTTATCACTACCATATGCTCTGCTTTATTTGTTTTGTATGAGTGAAATATAATGAAGTTGTAACTTGAATAACGGAGATCGCTGGTCGTCGTCTCTTGAGCTTCACGTCGTTCGGCAGCACGTGATGAAGATCTCGTAATCCAGCGACTTGAGCGCGTTTCTACAGACCAGATTGCCGAACAGAACAGCAGAATGGATAACACTACAATCACTAGAATAGTATACTACAGGTACTTCCCATGCTGCTAGTGGGCCGGTTATCATTAGGAAAATATTGGAATGTAACTCTTCCTCAAATTACTTGGACCCCATCTGTTTTCCCCGCACGGGACACAGATCGCCCAGTGAGCCTCAAATGTATCGGCTATTTACGCTTGCGGGCAAGGCCGCCATAGGAAGTAAGATGAAGATCAAGTCAGTCTAATTAGCTGGCACATAGTGTTACTATAGGTGAAATAAAGTGGTCTTGGCTCCAATTCACACGGAAATTAAGATGGATCTTGATTGGTGTGGTCCACGCTTGATGGGTGAACGTCTACCAGACCAAGACTTTGGTTATCCGGATTATACGTGCTCCTCTAAGCGCCACCAATTTCCCTAATGGCAGTCCATGGGACGATTATGCGTTTATGCTCCTCCCAAGCATGATCGCTCAGGCAATGGTCACATTCGATAGCACAGTTTGATGTTTATTTATGGCACGGATGAACTTTTAGATGTTGTGTGTATAGATGGTTTCTGGCAAACGAATTTGAAAATACTAGAGCTATATGTATGCGTGCCGTCGACAATGTCCCGCTGATCCCGCATACAATCGGTCGTCCAACAAATTGGGTGGTTATGTATCTCGGCTTACTTACTCAATTAATGAATTTGAATTGGCTGTTCCAAATGTCCGTAGCAGAATTCATCAATAACGAATGATGAGAGCCTTATATACAGTTACCGCTTGGGGCGACAAAAGTTAAAAGGCCCAAGTCCCCCAACTCTACAGGAAGGAATCTGAAATAACGGCAGTTGCTTTACGTTACGTTAGGCGCCTTTGCGCGCGTCCATCACCCCACCCAGTCACGTACGCGCGGTAAACATCACACCATGGCAAGAACACCTTGCTGGTTGGGTGGCATTTCCGTGGTTTCTTCCAAGGAACGGTGAGGGATTTTTTGTAAAAATGACTTGTATTAATGGTTCGTAAGCTTCGCTGCTTTGCAGAACATCCCTCCATACGGCAAAGATAAAATAGACAAAACGAGGCCTGTTGCCTTTGCTCATTGCAGACTACTCTCGGCAGTGGCTAGTATGGATATCATCCTCGATTTAGCCGACAATCATGGGCTGGACGCCTTGTATGCCCAATTTCCATCGACACTTCAACCCTATGTCGCTGACCGGCACCATGCATTTCGACAATGCTTCTCCCTCTGGCTTATCGCCGTCGTCGGCGTCAACCTCCTTTACTTCATTTTCTCTTCCTTATCGTACTACTTCCTCTTCGACCACTCCTTAATGAAGCATCCAAAGTTCCTACCAAATCAGATACGGCGCGAGATAGTACTCTCCGTCACCTCGTTCCCTGTGACCGCCTTGGTAACTGTCCCCTGGTTCTATTTTGAAGTGCGAGGTTACAGTAAATTGTACAAGAATGTGGACGATTATGGGTGGGGATACTTTTTCCTGAGTATTGGAATGTTTTTGGCCTTCACGGATTGTTTGATCTACTGGATACATCGATTCGAGCATCATCCAATGCTCTATTGGTGGCTACACAAACAGCATCATGCATGGAAAGTGTCGACGCCGTTTGCAAGCTTTGCGTTCCACCCGCTGGTAGGTTGAAGATACTGGGACTGATACTACGCTGGAAAAACTGGGGACGCGTGTGCCCGTGGGCAATTGTGGGATTCAGTGGTTTGGCGCGCCGAAACTGGGATGCGCCTGAAATTAAAGAATGGTCGGAATGATACTGTTCATGGACGCAGGAATCTCACCATCTCCAATTGTTCCGCAGGATGGATATTTTCAATCCATACCCTATCATGCCTTTGTATTCATCTTCCCGATGCATGCATATGCCTATCTTGCGGCTTTCGTAATAGTGCAGATATGGACGATCAGCATTCATGACGGGTGAGAATATGCTTTACGCAGCATTTTTTTGATTTTGTGGGGAGTGACGTCTAAGATGATGCCGCATTTTCTCCCTATTTTTGCAGAGCTTACTTCACCCAGCATCCCATCATCAATAGTTCGGCGCATCATACAGTGCATCATTTGGAGTTCAACTATAATTTCGGACAATACACGACTCTGTGGTATGGATCTTCTTTGGGAGCGTTGTCGATTATATGGCACATTCTTGAGCTTTTTTTGTTACCATAGGGATCGCATCGGCGGTTCATACAAGAAACCCACTGAACACGTCGAAAACAACATGTTCTTTGACAAACTTTCCAAACGGATGGCGCATTACGAAAACAACGACGAGAGTAGGATGCAGACTGCCTTGACCGACAATAAGGAGGAGAAAAGGCAAGATCAAAAACTGGGGAATGGACGTGTAAATGGTCACGGACATCAAGCACGATCTGTAAAAGAAGACTAGTGAATATAAGCTGGCGCACGATTTTGCATATGGTAGTTTTAGATATTTTAATCAAAAAGTTGGTTCTGGTCATCATCTCCTATACTCGTTTTGCTGCCAGATATCCCTATTCCAAGCATCCTTTGCAGTTGCCACGCAACCGGTGGCATAGTCATTCCAGGTGGAAAATGAATTCTCGAGCCAGCAATTCAATTGACCTTCCTGCACCTGGTCTTAACACATCGGCACAATGTCCTCCGCTAGTGTGGCATTCTTCTCCGGGGATCAGGTAAGAAATTGAATGTCTGAGGGACAGAGTGTTTATCTGATCCCGCCTGTTTTCGGCATGCCTGATTGACTGGTGATCTGTGTGTTTGACCTAGTCCGCTCTCGAGCTCGCAAACTTTATTGGCGTAGCCAAGGGAGAGCAAGCGGAAACTGGTGCCTTCTTTCAATCGACAAAGCAATTGCTCTCTGAGGAGAAGTACACGGAGGTGCTAACCAAATTTGCTAATGAGAGCGCTGCTTTGCTGGAGGCAACTGAGAAAGGTAGGACTCCCAACCTGGTAGTAGAAAGATGGGAAAAAGGAGAAATATTGTCTCGCGCCGGATCTCTTTGGCATGTGGCTGCTGACTGGCAGAAGCTTAACACTCTCCTTTATGTTACCGCAGATTTCGAGTCACTGTACAATCTTCTCATTGCCTTGATCAAGGACGCTCAACCCGAAATCGTGCCCAAACTCGTAAACAGCATCATCCAACCAATCGTTGCTAGTGGTACCGACAAGGCCCACTTGAGACTCAAAGTGTAAGTATCGCTCGTATTGTTCAGGCTGATAAGCAGGGCTTACATCGATTTTGTCGCAGTCTTTCGAACCTCTACAACAACCTTGAGAGCAACTCTCCTGTCCGTTACGATGTGTTTGTAGCAATTTTGAATGTTGCGGCTGAGGCCGGCGAGCTGGACGTTCTTGTTCCCCACTTGTTGTCTTTGGATGCTTGGATTGCGGAATGGGGTGTGGCGTTAAACCAGAGAAGAGCACTATACCTTCTCATCAGCCAAAAATTGGAGCAGAGCGGCGAATAGTAAGTCTATGGTCTATGTCGTGGATGAACGGATTTCTTATCCCTTTATATTATAGCACCCGTGAGGCGTACGAATTCCTACTAAAATATCTTGCCACGTTCGACAATGGAGATGCAAAAGCACTGCAAGAGGCAAAGGATGCTGCTATTCGTGCAGTGAAGGAGGCTTTCCGCATCCCCGCGGTGCTCGATTTCGAGGACTTGTTCAAACTGCAAGCTGTCCAGGCACTCAAGCCAAGCAAGCTTTTTGACCTCCTTAAGATTTTCTTGGACGAAAGCCTGAAACAATACCAGGAGTTTGTAAAAGCAAATCCTGGATTCGTTGACGAACACGGTTCGTTTCCATAATTTCCCGCTTGATAGCTTCACTTCATGTTGACGTAGCATTACTAGGACTATCGGAGGAGGACAATTTGACGAAGATGCGCCTTCTATCTATGGCAAGTCTGGCTGCTGCAAACGTACAGGGAGAGGTTGGGTACGACACCATTGCTCAAACTCTCGATGTTCCGGAGGATGAAGTGGAGATTTGGGTCATCAACGTAATTCGTGCTGGGTTGATGGACGCCAAAATGAACCAGTTGAAGCGCACGGTTGTTGTGGGTCGATCGGTCCACCGAGTATTCAGCGAGACGGAATGGCAACAATTGAACGATAAATTGAATGCATGGAAAGCAAATTTAAAGGATGTCCTTCAGGTTATTTCAAATGCAAAGTTGATTGCGGGATCACAAGGTGCTACTATCGAAACCGTTATTACGGCATGATGCGGTGGAGCGGATAGTAAAATAGAGAGTGGGTAGGATAGGCTGTAGAGGTTGTTTTCTTTTTGTATATCACATTTCATCCCAAATGCCCATCAATTTGTTCCCATCTTGAGAACACGTGACATGTCATGGCAACAAGCATTTTCATGAGACTCTCCGACTCGACTCGCTCTGCTACGAAATTACAACCCATTTCAAATTCTGCCAACGTTTTCAAGAAATGCCGAGCCCGCTGTGGAGATTAGCTGTATCGAGCAGCGGGTCTCAAACGAGATCCCTTCTGCTTCCATCATCTGCATTGTGCTTATCGTCTCCTACCACCCATTTCCATACGTGCACTACCGTTCATATCCGAATTCCAGCTCTCCAAGTACGAATCTCGAAAAAGTCATGGGAGAAAAACCAGAAGAAAATAGCAAATCTACAGCAACGGTTGGGAGACAAATATGCAGAAATTGGGCGTGACAAGCGGCGCTCACCTACCACCACCACCCGCTCCTCAACTGCCGTGTCCCAAGCCCAGCCCACTCCTCCATCTGAATCGAAGCTGCTTCCCTTCCTTGCAACCCCTGAAAAGCCCCACCCGGAGCCCATCGTATCCGGCAGTCTTAAGGACACTTTAGCTGCCGCGGAGGAACGGAGTCAAAGAGCTGCGGAGGAGGCGCGAGAGCAGGGTGCCGATGCAGCCAGCGAACAGGAGAGGGCAGGTAGTATCCGTATGCCTAACCTTCGAACAATCGGGCAAGAAGATGTGAAGAAGGAAATGAAACTCCCTGCGAATGTCGCGGATATCATTCCGGATAGGACACCCATCGTTCTCCGTGACGTTGCACCACCCGAAGGTGTAGAGGAGATCCCACTGCCTGCGGCCTCAGGACCATATTACGCTCATGGGCTGACTCCCTCAGAAGCTGAATTGCTGTTTGCAGATGCACCGCGTCTTGCCAAAACGTCGCTCAAGGGGCAGCTCGCGGCTGATATGGCAGAGCCAAAGGCTGAAATGCTTCGGAGGATCCTGAGTTTGGAAAACGCGAATCGAAGTCAGATTACAAAATTCAATACGGAGCGATGCGTTCAATTGTTTGGCAGAATGCCGCATGATACCGGAAGCCCAGAAGTGCAGGGTAGGGATTCCACGCCAGTATGAGATCGTCGCCTACCCAAGTAGTGTATACTAATGAACTATATGTCTACAATATAGCTGCAATTTTTACAGTCCGCATTCAAGCGATGACAGATCATTTGAAGAGTCATCGGAAAGATGTCTCTACCAAGCGACAACTGGAGAAATGGGTCTCAAAACGGATGAAGATTTTGAAGTACCTCAGGAGAACGGTACGTCACTGGGTGTAGCGTGGCCAAAGTCCGATCTGCATGGCTGATGTTTACTGTCGTGTCTCCAGGATTTGCCGAAGTTTGTGGAAACTTGCAAAGCTATTGGAGTTGTGCCTGATACCATACGTGTATAAATCGGTGTATGGAAATCTGGACTCCACGCGTACATAATCCAACAATAGCAGCTTCGCTGTATCACTAGTAACTCTGTCGCTATTATCTATCGTTGCTATTCTAGCTACGTGGAATTTTTATATATTAGAGCGACCCAACGTACCATGGGCAGGCTAGTTGTTTTGTAAAGTCACAGCAGCGTGCCTAAATCAATAAATTATACCGACTCTCAGATCTCCTTCAAATGCATTGATCATAAGTCCCCTCCGAAAAGGTTCAGTCCATGCCACACAAGAGCATTGGAAATGAAGGAAGCTGAAGAAAATCTTCAGGCCCCAGGTGCTGATTGCTGCCAACATCGTCACCCTGATGGAACCCGGCCAATTGGGCAAATCTGTGGATTGCCATGCAAAAGGCCCTTGTGGCTTTATCAGCCAGTCCCATGTGAGTATTGGGAGCGCTGAGGAAAGGTATGCCCACAATTGATAGCAGAAGTAATGTGTCAATTGCAATTTGACGCCCCGTTCCGCGATTGATCTGTCCGTTCGCATCAGCCAATTTTCATGTTCCCAGTGAATCAATCCCAATACCCGCCTGCGGGCAATGAGAAAAAGCCACCAATGAACAATAGGCACCCACAGCGTCGTCCACGTCCCAACTCCGCCATCAGGTCGCGTTGCCCCTTTCCCTTTCCACCTTGCTCTGTCTATCGCGTCGGCCGACAAACACCACCACGCGGTCCATACTGTCCCATTCACAATATATACCCCGTAGAGAAGGAGTACGCGTTCCAGTGCTGGATAAACGAAATGTGCTATGAATGTTGCTGTGTAGAAGGCGAGCAAAATTGCGTAAACATGATCGAGGAACGTGACAGTATGCGCTGGGCATTCGGCGTTTGGATTGAAGGATAGGTATTTTGACGAGGGGCAAAAGATGGTGCGAGTGGTGTAAGTGTACAGGAGGTAGAGGTGAAGAAGGAGGGTAATAGGTCCGTAGGAAATCTGGCTGAAGGTGACAAAGGATCAATCAATTAAACATTCAGAAGCAATGACCAAGGAAACGCACGCGTTGAACTTTATTCTGTCCAGAAATCGACCAAAGTCTTCTCTTTCATCTATCGTCTCGGGCGCGCGATATGATTTCGACTCGCCCTTCTTCGTGATCTCCGCTATACAAGGCCCAGATCTTAGATATTTACACAGACCTCTGTGGTACGGAAGGAGGCGTGACACTTTCATCACAATGGACATACCAAAAAGTCTATAAAATCCATATCGATATCGCTGGAACTCCTTTTCTGACCGGCTTGGAGGATCCCCTTCATTCCGATAGAAAGTGTCTTCAAGCGGGTCTTCGTCATTGTTATCACCCGACGAAATTGAAAACATGAGAATTGCTCGTCGTAGCCATGCAGCGGCAAGATTGAGGTGGTATTCAAACTTTGCTCTTTGCATAATGTGACATTCGGGGAAGATTGCTGTTGGCCATCTGAGCGCTGCAAAGGAGGTCCACACCATCGTCAGCATCTGGCTTGATTGTGGATCCACCCATGTGTAACTCGCTGTTGCTATAGAAACACCACTCTCGTTGCCGTTTCGAGACGCGCAGGAACTGGACGATCAAGGACATCGGGCATTGACTCTGTATTCCTCGTTAAAGCGGACTCTACCCACGATGCGCTCACAAAACTTTTTGTCGCCGATACTCCTCGTTCTTCTTGCTCTTATCGGCCATGTATACGCGCGCCGTGTAATCCCAGTTCTCGGTGACATAACCTTGAAGATCACTGGGGCAGATGGCTCAGACATTCGTTCAGAAACGTAGGTGGAGCGCATACGACCCGTCGGGTGGCTTCCATTCCCTTGTACTGACCTCTACTGTTAAAATGAAGCTTAAACTCACCGCCCCGAATTTCCAAACCTCTCACCCTCGATTCAGCCAGCAAGCTGACCCTGACCGTGCCTGTTAAAGATGACACAGGCAAGGCTTTGTCCTTGCAGCATCTGTTCCTAGGAGCGAGGAACGAAAAAACGAATGATGAGAAGACGCTTGTGTGCGCATCGAAGGGGACAGGTGTCTTTACGTGCGAGCTGGTGAGTTTCATACTGCACGAAACAATGATAGTTGACGAACCGGTTTTTATGACCAATTCTACCCGACAGGATCAGTCAACCCTCGACAAACTTCACCCGGGCCCGCACACCCTGATGTTGTACGCAGGTTCTGTAGACACGGACCCTCTCGCTCACACACTTGGTGCCGCTCAGTTCTCAATCGCCGGACCGTCAACAAAAGGATCGAGTGACTGGGATGTTTTCGAGCCACTCCCAGAGATAACGCACAAATTCCGTCCCGCTGACATAATGCCGAACAAGGTCTTGTCATTAACTTTTAGTGGACTTGTGTTGGCGCCATGGTTGTTACTGCTTGGATCGGTGAGTGGAGTTTGCTGGTGTGTGGCCTCATGGTCTGAACCATGCTGATGCTCTTCCAATGATAGTATGTTGTATTGGGTGCGAACTTTACAAACTTGTTCAGCAGCTCCGTCTCATTTATTTCCGGGTCGGCCTTTATGGGGAGCCTGTCGCTCTGCGTATTGTTATATTATGTCTTTTGGGTAAAGCTGAATCTTTTCCAATTGTTGGGTTACGGAAGCCTCCTGGGAATCATTACGGCCATTTTGGGACGACAAGCGTTGGTGGCGAGGGCAGCATTGCGATCAGCTCGGGTGCCTCGATCTGTAAAAACCGAATGATATTGTAATCAAACAAAGTGGTCGAATTTGGATATATATTCATTGAAACAGAAAAACGAAATATTGCTACAAATAACTGTACATGGTGTAGTCGATCATCTACAAACTAATATAGAGTCTTATTGGACTCATAAATTGCATCCAGCAGAGCAAAGAGCGTCCTGCCCACATCTCGTCCATCGCCAACCTCAGATCCTTGTAGCATAGATTCGGCAAGCTGCGACTGTTGGTGCAACTGTCGTTGACCTATTCCCGTAGTGGACGAGGTTCCGTAAAACAACGGATGCGGTTGAACATTATGGAGAGGATGAAGGTGTTGCGACGTCCGTTCCAGAGAGCCTTGCAATGCAGGGTGACGATCGTCTCCGCCCATGTCATTAAACTTCACGTTACGCTGCGAAGCGGCGAAGAGGTGTTAGGTTTGGCTACTAAACTCGTCCTAATCCGGTCCCTTACCCTCGGTCTCAACAACGAATGCAAGAGTAGTGACGAGGAATTGCCAGGGTCTGGCATATACTGCGACTGTAACAACTCGTTCCCTCGAGCTAGGATGGTATTCAAATACTGCGATCCATCGCCTCTCGGTTCCCAGTCGGGATTGTTGATCTAATGAACAGATTAGACTTACGTGTTCGCAAATCTTCACTGCAGAAGATATAGAATGGCATACCTTGAAGTTCACAAAGGACTGCTCCATTTTACCCTCTTTGGATATGTAATATTCGTCCTGATTCTGTGTAGGTACCCCGTACTGAGAAGGTCAAGACGGTGATGAGTTACAAAGTACCTGCAGTCCGCAAATGTCCTTGTGATGACAAACCTTCAAGTTGCCATGCCTCTTGAAATCAAAAACAGCGAAAGAACAGACGTATCCAAGGGAATCAACATGGACAGTAAACTCCCGGAAGAAATCCACGATTTGCTCAGCGCACGATGGGAGAGAGTACCACAAAATGAGAGGTGCAAAGAGGACGCTCAGAATCTCTTGAAGGAAGAGGACTATTTTGTACTCGAAGAGGATGCCAAACTGCTGTCGAACCTGTACGAATACGATGTCAGCATACTGATCAATGTGGGATGGAATTCCCTAGGATGCTTGCCTCGTCCAAATGCATTTTTCCCCTCCATTCAGTAGGCAGATAATGAGTCTCTGCCACCACCTGACGCAGCATTCTCGCAGGTTCAAACACCTCATTTTCATCGGGCACCATGCCTCGGCTGACGGCCATGACAGTTCCAAATATCCCAATGTAAAAGAACACTGAGCGATTTGGCGTGATTTCAAAACCATGAAGTAGTTCTTCCTCGACCATAGTCATGATGATCAGGACGGTTAAGAAGGCTCCAGTAATGAACGCAATGAATCTAGACAGCTCATATAAGTAATGTGTACCAGTAAACTCGGTCAACCTACACATACCGTGCCAATATGGTGATCTTCTGGTTAGGGAACTGATTCATATATTTCGTTGCCATGCGGTAACTTCGGTTTAACCGGCGTTCAAACAGGTGCGGAAGCTCGTTGAATTCACGGAATTTCCATCGCGCAAAAGGAGAATATTGACGAGATCCAAGTGAGGATGGGTTCTTATGAAACTCCTGCGAAAGAGTAGAGTGGGATGAACTTTCAATGGTCAGCTGAGTTGGTTCTATATACAACCGAAGCTAACCTGTGCGTATCGGAAGAAGAAATGCATAATGAAAAAGAAGAAGATGAAAGGGGCGCATATGAGGTTAACGAGGCCCATCATGGCAAAACGCTGTTTCAGCCTAAAAAAGTTCTTTTAGCTACTTTATAACCAGTAGACATATCGCAACAGCTCCGTCGCTTACTCATTAACCAACTTGGATCTACATCGATCATCCAAGGACGTATTAATATCATGCATCATGACGCGAATCCGAAGGTGATTACCTATTAGTGTCTTTAATGAATCTCTTCCTGATTCTGCCTTCCTCGTTAAAAGCAAAGGACAGAATGCAGAATGACAGATTCCACTCCATAATCTTCGTTAACATTTGCCGCCGTCCGAGAAATGGCACGGTCAAGTCTAGGATATCTTTATTGAACAGGGCAATCATGTAGTTGTCCTTCCGAAGGATGCGGTTAGCAATATTGTGCGCGTCGAGTTTCATGGTCATGGCACGGGTTTGCATTGGGCCCGGTATGTCGGGAATGTGCATGATTTTATTCACTATGTCGCGCCAGTCAATCGTTTGCATTTCGGCCTATAACAGTCTCGTCAACTTCCCAGGCATAACTAAGTTCAAGAAAAATCTGTTTGAACTTACATCCGTAATTCCTAACACATGATAATAGAAGCGATGTATCCTTAGAAGTTGCGGTATATCCGTTAATAGCCGTAGAAATTGCCAAGTCCACCAGATACTGAATACGATCAGAAAGAAGGCCGGGGCTCCGTGTATGCTGCACATACCATCAGAGCTACATCCTTGATTACAGTTGGTTGAATTGAAAGATACCAACCTGCGGAGACAGTAGGGACGAATCACTTCACTCAACAGCTGCTTCTTGCGAATGAGAGAATAGTCGATACACCCGAAAAGAAAGGTTGAGAAGGCGACAATGAATGCCAGGATGCTGATGGAAATTTAGCTCAGGACGACACCATATAAATTGATATATCTGACTACGCACACTCACAAGAGATTGGTGATTCTCGCCAGGAGTATGGAATACAATCCCTTTCCAATATAGAATGCATATATCTAAAATAACATAGCCATAAACGGGTTGTAGGAATGAGTACGCTCATGTGTATGCACTATACCTTCTTGAGGAGCTTGTCTAAATTCTGGGTTTCAACCCACATCTTGACGGACCTTTCTTTTGAAGAGCCCGGTCCAAGTTCTGCTATGCTTGCCGACAACCCCTCCATAGCTCCCCACAGAGCATTCTTGGCTCTTCTTCGACTATAGTTCACGCCGAGATTATGTCTTCTTTCA
Source organism: Spizellomyces sp. 'palustris' (assembly GCA_006535965.1). Lineage (NCBI taxonomy): Eukaryota > Fungi > Chytridiomycota > Chytridiomycetes > Spizellomycetales > Spizellomycetaceae > Spizellomyces > Spizellomyces sp. 'palustris'. The sequence continues at coordinate 9,659 of QEAR01000024.1, read as the reverse complement.
AAACGGCGGCCAGGGATTCCTCCGCCATGTGCTGAAGGCGCTCCTCGGCCATCGGTGTTTAGCGGCGACATTTCAAATCTAATTGAAGCCGGTGCCTCCCCTACGTCTGAATCCTCATCTTCGTCATCCTCAAAGTCAATTTTAGGAGGCTCGTAAGCGCCAAACCCGTTGTAGCCCCTTTGTTGTCCACCAAAAAGTGCCTGTTCTGGTAATCCACCGTTCGGAATGTCAGATACAGGGTAGTCGGAAACTTGGACCTCTTCTAGTCCTGCCACTTGAAACTGGGAAGCAGGAGGTTGTTCGAAAAAGGTAGGCGGCGAGTCGGAATCCTCGTCGTCGTCGTCCGGGAGAAAAGGCGGTTCATATGTGAATGGTGTGGACTGCAGACCAGCTACATAGTCAGCAGTCTCTCCCTGATAAGCCATCAGACGGCCTACAACTTGTAGAGCTCTCAGGCCCTCTGTTTTTGCTGTAATGAAGAAACTTGAATGGGAGTAACTTGCTTGTCAACTAGGCCCCTAGGAGGAGCTTGTCTACTGGCACGTTGATGACACGCGACAAAAGTCATGTGCCCACTGCAGTCGAGGCATTTGCAGAGCCAGTTGCAACAAACAAACAAAAACTACTTTCAATGGGGAAAGGCCAAATCTTCAATATTTAAACCAAGGTGCACCTTTACAAAAAATATCTACACTAAAAAAGTAGAGCTGAAAAGCTCTGATTTCGTTGAGAAAAACCAAAGATCGGTGTTCACCGATGAAGGGTGTATGCACGTGTAAGTAGGTGTTTACTGAGATTCGCCTTGGCTGCCCTTGGCGCCCTTTGTCTTCTTTGGCAAAAGGACAGAGTGAATGTTCGGGAGGACACCTCCTTGAGCAATTGTGACGTTGCCAAGTAGCCTGTTGAGTTCGTCGTCGTTACGGATGGCAAGCTGGAGATGGCGGGGAATGATACGGGTCTTCTTGTTGTCACGAGCGGCATTTCCGGCAAGCTCTAGAATTTCAGCAGCAAGATACTCAAGAACGGCAGCCAAGTAGACGGGGGCACCTATGAAGAATGATTCATCTTAGCTTAGGCACCAAAGCTATGGTTTGTCATTCATAGAGATACATACCAGCTCCGACACGCTGGGCGTAGTTGCCCTTGCGCAAGAGACGGTGGATACGACCGACCGGGAATTGGAGACCCGCACGGGAGGAACGAGACTTTGAGTTGGTCTTGACGGCTACCTTTTCGGCACCAGATTTTCCTTTTCCTCCGGCCATTGCTGTGTAAGGTGTGCGTGAGAGAGGGGTTGTGAGTGAGTCTTGAAGGGAATGTCAGAGCTCGTAGCGTGGCAGAATACGGAAAACGACCTGGGGGCATTGCGAGCAGCGTCGCCTTTTATGCTCAAGCAGAGAGGATGAGGCCGATATTACCAGTGGCTTAGTAGCGTGTACAATATTACCATAAAAGGCTTCATGGTGAGTTTTTCACGTGACCGTAATTAGTCCCAATTAGGCCTTATTGTATATTGCTACTAAGCATCGTTAAGTGACCTGCTCGGTGCTCGTCTATAAAAGGCACGCGTGTGTGCGCTTCCCCCGCTACGTCTTTTTCACAAACACTTTGCGACTTGACCAAGACCTTTCACCCGCACCACTCTCACCCATCACACACACAAATGGCACCCAAGGAAGCTCCCGCTGCTGCAGCCCCTACTGGTGGCAAGAAGGTGACTCTCGTCGTGAGCTTGATGCTGAGGACGTTCAAATTCTAATGCGTGTCCGCTTCGACAGCCCGCTGGAAAGGCGCCCGCGAAGCCTGCAACAGAGAAGAAGGAAAAGACAAAGAGGAAGACTGTCCGTCGTGAGACCTACTCTACATACATCTACAAGGTGTTGAAGCAAGTGCACCCCGATACTGGTATCTCCAACAAGGCCATGTCCATCATGAACTCGTTCGTCAACGACATTTTTGAGCGTATTGCGGGGGAGGCATCCAAGCTCGCTGCCTACAACAAGCGCTCCACCATCAGCTCACGTGAGATTCAAACCTCAGTGCGTCTTATTCTTCCCGGTGAACTTGCCAAGCACGCTGTTTCTGAGGGTACCAAGTATGTATTCGCCTTGCTTGAATGGAAGTTGCTTGCGGCCTTAAGAGTATTGACAATTAATCTTCTACCTTAGGGCTGTGACGAAGTACCAGTCTGCTAAATAAGCTCCGCGCTCCGTCTCATTTGCATAGTATAATATTTGGATCATGCGCCCGTCGGTGGCTTCATTCTGCGTTTTTATCAAAACGCACTGCAAACGTTTGTTTTGTAAATAGTTGATAATAAATTGCTTGATTTTGAAATCTACAAGTCTGTTTGCATGCTCCTGCGGCTTGTCCAATAAATACCTCACTGGATAGTATTTTAAGCCCGAACCCCAGCAACACGGTATTGTGGTTACCGTGGCAACAGCAATCCGTGCCTTTCCAAGCTTGATACCTATTGGGCCTGACTCTTTCGTTTTCCATCATCTATTCAACTGACTCCTGTAGTAAATCAACATGTCAGACCCAATGGACCTCTCGCTTGAAGATATCATTTCCTCAAAATCCCGTGGAAGGGGGGGACGCGGACGAGGACGCAGGAACCTTAGAGGCCCAGGGCGGCGGAGTAACACTGATGGGGAAGACGTAGCGTTTTCAGTGACCAATACTCTCTCACGCTCGCCAAGAACTGGACGCGGAGGAAGCAATCGAAATGCAGATAAGCCGTATGCTCGGGGAAATGTTGAGGGGCAGTGGAAACACGATCTTTTCGATGGTCCGAATGCGCAGCGGGGTAGAACTGTTTTAGGAACCGCGAGAGGAGGTAGCAGCGAGAGTATGCGCATTCGCATTGAAAACTTGCATTGGAATGTACGTGTTATTCGGACTTGATATGCAAACTATAATTGCTCCTCATACGGACGCTAACTGGTTTCTTGGCTTTCAAAGGTTACGGAAGCGGACATCTGGGAACTTATGGGGTCGGTACAAAACGCACCGATATGAGCGTTTGTTGTCACTTGCCCAAATCTTTTTGAGACGGGATCTTTAATCGAAGCCTCACCTTCCCTCTTCATCCACCCATCTATTGATGGATTCCTCGAATGTTCTTTCCTTTCTTTGCATATTGCAGCTCGCTCGGTCATCCGGTGAAGAACGTCAAGATTTTCTACGACAATGCTGGCCGATCGGAAGGTAATGCCGAAGTGACCTTTGAAACTCTCGAAGGTGCACAGGTTGCCATCGATACGTTCGACGAACGAGAACTCGACGGAATGAAGATGAAGATTACTTTATTGGAGAGAACCGGCCGAGGCGGCTCAGGAAAAGTTTCAAGTCGGCTTGGGCCCAAATCCCAGGGGAGCATTTTATCGCGGTTAGGTCAAAAGTTGGAAGATCGGCTTGGACCTAGAGTAGGAAACGGGGCTGGGAGGGGTGCTGGTGCCGGTAGTCGTGGACGTGGTCGGGGTAGGGGCCGTCAAACCCCAGCAAGTAAAAATGTTTTGGACGACGAAATGGATCGCTATATGAGCGGAGAGCCCGAACCTGAGCAAGTCGCTCCTCCAGCAAATGGTGGAGGAATTCATCGCGATTTGGATAGACCGATTGGAGGCGTACAGCGAGAAATCATCAGTTATGATGATGTGGACACACCTGCAGTGATGCAGGTGTGAAGTTGGACAAAGTGTCGTTAGGGCTTTGACGGGCAGAATAGTATTTCTTATCCAACCATGCTTTATTTGAGGTTGTGGTGTTGTCGCAGTTGTGCATGGCTCATCTAGTTATAAATTGTTCAACGTGCGCAACCACACTAATGTGGAGCTGTGCATCGGCTACATTTGCCCAGTATCATCACCATTCAATAAGGGGCCTGCAAGTTCAAATCGCACAAGATTTATTATAGTACATGATCCACAATAGTTCCATGGATGAACTTAGAACTTTGCGAACGACTTGGCACCCTTCACAACCTTCTTCTGGACACGGAGAACGTTGAAACGGACGGTCTTGGACAAGGGCCTAACAAACTGGATAAATGCCGGGTCGATTTGAATCACTGACAATATCAACTGGATCCTTACCTGCACTGACCAACAGTCACAACATCGCCAACCTCCACACCGATGAAACAGGGGGACATGTGGGCAGCCAAGTTCTTGTGACGCTTCTCGTAACGGTTGTACTTGGGAATGTAGTGAAGGTACTCACGACGAATGATGATGGTCCTCTCCATCTTGCCAACGGAGATGACAACGCCAGTTAAGATACGACCACGGATGCTGACCTTGTCGGACGTGAAGGGGCACTTCTTGTCGATGTAGTGACCCTCGATGGCTTCACGGGGTGTCTTGAAGCCAAGACCGACATCCTTGTACCACCGGCGGACGGTCCTCTTCTTGCCCGTGAGCTTGGGGTTCTGGAAGATGCCGATCTGGCTCTGGAAGGCCTTTTGTGTCTGTAGAAATGAAGAGGAAGAGCCCCTATCAGTGCGCGTCCTCGCCAAAAAATGACAGATATCACTCATTCAAGCTATAGAATCTTCTCTCTCATGCTTGCCACGAGAATCTCAATGATCAGACTCGGTCTCTCCAAAGCAATGCATTCCCCGCCCTTTTTAATCGAATCGGTAGTAGGAGAACCTCCCCAAAACTCTTGCTCCAGTCCACCACACCTTGTACCACCCTACATCACGTCGGCTCCTCTAAAGCCCATAATCTCCCATGGTCCAACCTCCCCGAAGCCATTCCAACTCCTTGCCAATCACTACCACCGTCGTCGCCATCTGCATCACCCACCTGCTCAGCCATTTTTGTCCGCTTGTCGTGAAAGGTAGGGACGGTCTGAGAGCTGTTCGAAGAGGGGGGAAAACGAGAGCTTTGTTCCCGCAACACACTCAAATCATGTTTTTTGCTGAACGTGGCTTGTATCCTGCCAGGCGAATCTGATTGGCTGCCCGATGGCTCAAAAAGGAATAATTGCCTATTGCACCTGATGACACGTGACATGAGCGGACTACGTCAAAGAATCGAAACGCACCATAGGGAACGTGGACCAGCAGAAACCGCCGATTGGGACATGGGGAGTGTGTGAACATTTAAGGCAGGCTAGCGCGGACAATTCACAACAGATCTTCAAGAGCTCGCGCGCCGCTACAAGCTCAACTTGAAGCCCAAGTTTCTCTTTGCCTCGCCGACACCACAAGCGTGCTTGCAATACGAAGCAACAAGGCATCTCCACTCCGCGATATTCTCCTTTGTCGGTGACTTGCCCTAGGTCGCAAAGATGAATATCTTTCGACTCGTTGCGGATTTGATGCATCTGGCTTCCATCGTGATCCTACTGCTTAAGATTACAAAGACGCGGTCTGCCGCAGGTATGAGCGCATCCTCTCTGAGAACCGTAATGTGATGAGGACCACGCTTCTAGAAATGGAGAGCCGTTGCGCGAGGACATGGAAAGACTCGGACAGAGTGTGCAAATCTGTAGCATGTCTCACTTACCATCCCCCACTATCTTTTCACTTTAGGAATCTCCTTCAAAACACAAGCACTGTATGCTGGCATCTTTTGTGCCCGATACTTGGATCTCGTCACGCACTATGTGTCATTATACAACACTCTGATGAAGATATTCTTCATTGGCACATCGTTCTACATCCTCTATCTGATGAAAGTGCGGTTCCGAGCAACATGGGACCCAAATCTCGACACGTTACGCGTCGAGTATCTTGTCGCTCCTTGTGCGCTTTTGGGGTTGATCTTCAACTACGCAAAAGGGTTTGATCCAATTGAGGTAAGATGCCAAACGGGTATTGTACTTTCGGAGTGAACTTTATGAAAATTCAACAATGGAAGATACGAATTATGCAGATCTTCTGGGCCTTTTCAATATACTTGGAATCGGTAGCTATCCTACCACAGCTTTTCCAGCTCACTCGCACGGGAGAAGCTGAGACCATTACCACGCATTACCTGTTTGCCTTGGGCGCCTACCGTGGTTTGTACATCCTCAACTGGGTATGTATCCGGCTATGCTCGGCAGCCATTGTGCCTTAACGTGGTGATTTTGCATAAGCAGCGCTGACGTGACCCATCTTGTGTAGATTTACCGGTATTTTACCGAAAAGGGTCATGTAGAATGGGTTCCGGTTTTGGCGGGCCTCGTTCAGACGGCACTGTACTGCGATTTCTTCTACGTATACCTCACGAGGTGAGTGAGGGCATCGTGCCTCATCAGACATGTATGCGATGATTTCAACGGCAAACTCAATGGGTACCTTTTATAGAGTCTTGAAGGGCAAAAAGTTCCAACTTCCAGCGTAGAATCCCTAATAATATCTCGACCATGCATAGTATGATCGCGAGAGTAAAAATAATATATATTCTTGGCTGATACGGAAGAGGACCATGTGCACGGTCACCCTTTAACAATAGAATTCTCTGTCATCTTACATTGTATTTGAGCACGAGACGCACTGTTTGGGTATGATCAATGTTTTTCATTTACATAAATTCAGCGGATTTGGTACGGGTACAAGATAGTATCCTATAAGTGAAATCAAAGTCCGCTCGTGTTGTATGGCTTCAAATATGTCTTGCTTATTTCCTATACCACATTCTGGTCACACGCTCCCTCCGCATCTTTTTCTGCAACTGGAGAACACCGTACAACAATCCTTCAGCGGTGGGCGGGCAACCCGGTACATACACATCCACCGGAACGATACGATCGCAACCCCTAACCACCGCGTAACTGTAGTGATAGTATCCGCCTCCGTTAGCGCAACTGCCCATGGAGATAACCCAGCGAGGCTCGGGCATTTGATCGTAAACCTTTCGGAGCGCGGGTGCCATCTTGTTCGTCAGAGTCCCAGCCACAATCATCACATCTGATTGACGAGGAGAAGCACGAAAGACGATACCAATCCGATCCTGGTCATACCGAGCCGCAGCCATGTGCATCATCTCGACAGCGCAACACGCCAAACCAAAGGTCATGGGCCAAATGGAAGATGTACGAGTCCAGTTGATTAATCCGTCAATGGTAGTAAGGGCCCACTCGGCAGCATTATTGGCAACCTTTGGAAGATTATACGGGTTGACAGGCTGTAGGTGTTTCTTGACGTCCGCATCGTTGAAGGAGGTAGGTCCATTCTTTGCGCGCATTTGGGCGACGACCTGAGAGATGGACTCAGACGGGGGGGTTTGAGTGAAGGACCGCGATCGTTGAACAAGGGCGGGTGACGAAGCACTATTGATACAAGGAACAAGTCAGAATCAACTGCATTTGTCAACGTCATCTGTGGGCTGCAGGACTCCTACCCGACGGCCCGAATCCCTATACATGCCGCCTGGCGTTGCGACACCACCAGCGCAGAAGACAGCGGAGTCCGAATAGCTGGACCAACCATCGTTTACTTGAATCTGCTTCTTGAAAAGATTTATGCTGTCGAAACGTAAAGAGGTTCTTTGGTCGCCGTTTGTCTTCGATACCCACCGCGCCCTCAAGAAATGTCGGTTCTAAATGGGTTCTATTCTTGGGCTGTACATTTATAACCGAGTGAGGAGTTGTCAAGGTGACGGGTGGCACATGCAGGACGACCCTAAACGACAAGCTTCGAGGTCGTTGTAAGATCTGTGGCAGACATTAGAACCTCAAGTCTGGCAACATGACCTCCTGTTTGCGCTCTCTCCGCGCTCTCCGGGTGCACCGTATTCAGCATGTTCACTTGCATCCGGTTGTAAGCTCTACCCCTAGTGCTTTTCACAAGGTTGACTTGGAATTTGCAAACACCCATACTGATCTAGTCATACTCTAACTAATTGCATTTCTTCTCCTAAAGCTCTACACAACTGAGACCGCGCAGGTTGAGAATCCCGCAGCAAAGTATGCACCGAAAGCCGGGCAACTAGCGAGGTTTTGGAAGAAGGTGGCGATTAAGCCCGTGGACGGTGGGTTGGAGGAATTCAAGATTCTTTTAAACAAATATGTGCTAAAACATCTTGGCAGATAAGTACCACGTCACTCTGGACGGACGAAGCATGAAGACCCCCGATGGAAATCCGTTGGTGATCCCCGCAAGTCGGAGCATGCTTGCCCTTTTTGTCGCTGGAGAATGGGAGGGCCAGGCCAAATTGTTGAAATCCTACTCTCTGCCATTGGTGAGGGGTTATTCTAGAAAGAGTTTCAGATTGAACTATTTACCAAAGGATGCGTAGACTTCGATTATTGTCCGATCCATCGACGGACTTTCGGATGAAGCAACACGACAAAGTGTGATTGATAATCTACTTCGATATGTACACACGGACTCGATTTGGTAAGGTCGTTGACAGTGCATCAAGCGCGCAAGAGTTTTATTCTGATATCTGATGATGTGTGCGTAGCTACTATCAAGACTACCCCGACTCCTTTGTCAAACTCCAGGATGAATACTGGCGACTGCTCATCGCATGGATGAAAGAAGAATATGGTTTGGACATTAAGACAACCAACGGTATCCTATCTATTCGCCAACCGGAAGAGGTGGTAGCAAAATTGCGGTCCATCTTGGAAGACTTTGATTTGATCACGCTGGCAGCGTTTGAGAAGGCAGTGTTGAGCAGTAAATCATTTATTGTTGCCTTGGCATTAGTTCGGAGGAGGATAACGGTAGAAAACGCCGCCAAGGCTGCCCGCCTGGAAGTATTGCACCAAATTGATCGATGGGGAGAAGTGGAAGACAGTACGTATTACACACTTGTCACGCAATTGACCCAGACACTTAACTATCATCATAGGCCACGATGTAGATAGAGAGGATCTTACTCGACAGCTCGGAGCCGTTGCATGCACCGTACTGAAAGAGGCAAGCTAAAGGAGAGGGGTTTGGTGCGCGGACGTCTGATTAGTTGCTCTAGCGTAGCTGTATTTACTTCTGGCATACATTTCATAATCATTTTAGAGTATATTTATTGCAGCATGCCAAAAGGTTGGCGTTCCTGCCTATCATGTGTGGAAATGTGCTAGTGTAATGGGCACACTTTTAGCAATACGCGTCTGCCAATGTTTTGAACACTGTTAACGGCATAGCAAGATGTAGGTTACAATGCAGTAATTGAATTAAATGCGGTCGCTGCCCACATCTTATCAGTCACGTTAGGTGCATCGTCGGCAGTGACAGTATGCCATAAAAAGGGGGTCGTGATCCACAGTCTAAGAGAGGAATGATGGTCTCAATGTACAAACTGGTTGTACATTCGGGGCATGTTGGTTATGACAGGAAATCCATATTTCCGTATGGATTTTATCATCGTTGAATGCAACTGTAGTTTGAATGCCATATATTCATTTCTTCCTTTCATAATAATGAGCTTGGCGTCACCCAGAGATAGTGCAAGACTGGGGACACCGGTGCCAGCGTCTAGGGCAAGCCCATCAACAGCCAGCGAGTTTCAAAAATAAGTTTGATAACAATTGTCCACAATGTGAACAGATTCAGTTATCAGACTGAATAGAACAGATACTACACTTGATCTTAGCCAAAAGGCCTGAGAGGATTAAAGAAAACCAGAGGGGGGACGGGGAACGTCGCCTTTTTATAGACGAGGGAGGACTGCGCTTGTGGCGCAGATTGAAAAATGAAAAATGGATTTGATTGG